>JAAEAF010010149.1:0-28324 GCA_011037195.1 Triatoma infestans
TATTATCCAAAAACTATACAATATTTCGCAACATTAAAAATATCAATCAAGGCTCGTAATAATTCTGTACTTTACTCCATTTAGTTATATCTATAGTAACAAAATAATAAAAAAATTAACATAAAAAAATCCAGTACAAATGCGATCATGCGCTGGGTTTGGTACTCGGGGCGCCGGGTTCCTAACCCCGGAGAAACGCTGCCCGGTAATGCACGAAAAAACTCTAGACGCCATGATCACAGATGCTGATGCGCCTTTAAAAAAAAAATCCAAAAAACAAATATAGCTGTTTCTGAAGCACTCAAAAGAAGGGCATCCTTTGTTTTATTATGAGTCAATTGCATAAAATTTATTGCAATAGTATCAACAAAATTCAGAACAGTAATTTATATTCAATTGTATAATTACTTTAAGGAAATTTATTTCAGTAGTATGTTTTCATTAATTCCTGAAACTGAGCCACAATTTGTCAGATAGTTTTCATTTACATTTATTAATTCAATGAAACCAACAGTAACATATTGTTGAGTATTATGATGCATTATTAATTTTATTAAATATTTCTATTTATTATTATTCTAAACAAAATCGCTCAGATTATTTAAAAAATTAAATAATCTGAACATTAAATTATACTGTTATTTGATTACCTGTCAAAACAGCTTTGAGTTGCTTCATATCTTGGGTTATTATTTGGACAAAGGAACATCTCAAATCTTCCCCAATGATTTGCAGTTAACTCAACTTCTACATCAATTTCCTACAATACATGCAGAAATAATAAAACATTCATGTTAAGAAGAAAACAATAATTTAATGTACATAAACACAAATACAAATCGTTAATGACCATAGATGTTGAAGTGCCTTAAATTAAAAAAAAAAAAAACAAATACAAATCTTGATTTTTGTTTATAGTTTAAAACAACGACAAGAGAATGCGCTGGCTGCATTGAGCAGCAATTCATAACTTGACTTATCAGTTATCAGTGTTCATTTTAGAGTCTGATTTCATACAGTAAAAAAAATTCAGGGAATAATCACAATTTAGGAGGTCCTCAAAACTTCGTGAGGACTCAGACTTTGAAATCTCTGATAAGCACAATGCTTCCATTATAGCAGTAAGCAAAAATAAGAAACATCGGACCCATTTTGGTTCTAAAATAATTATTAGAGTTCACATTTAAATTGAAAAACTCATACAACTCTATTACTTCAGCATTTCTCAAATTTACTGCATTTTTAATTTTGACGACATATTAATTGTATGACGAAATATTGGTTGCTGGTGTGAAATTATTATCCGAGATTTTTTTAGTAATATCTTCCATGATTTTCGTTCATCGACCGAGTTCAATTGTCTCATAAATCTGCCATTTTGATTGTGCTAATCTATACTGTTTATCACAACATCTTCCTGAAGAGGGGAGAACGTTTTAAAACATACTCTACCACTCTTGGTGCACTCTTTCTATCCTTATAAACTCACTAAATAAATCTAAATTTTTGTTCATTTTATAAAATATACGTTCAAGGGAAATAGATTAACTTCCTCCGCAAAATTAGATTGGTGCTTTGTGAGCGAGCTCATATACTACAAGTACTATGGTAAATATATAATATAACTTACCTGACCTACAGCATATCTCCTTCCTATTACTCCTTTAGCGTATTGTCCTCCAGCCTCGTGCGGCCTAGGTTCATTTATACTATATGCATCACCGCATACACCACATTTACCTTGGTTCTGCTCCCACTGCACTAAAACAATCAACAATATGCGGGTAATAAAGAAACAAAATAAAGAGGGATAAAGATTTAATTTCAGTGAGTAAATTAATATACTTATATTATGCAGTATATTTAAGCAGATCAGCTTGTATAGAGCATATTATTATTGAAACTGGGTGCTATTGGCTTGGGACCTAAGCCTATGTGGCTTTTATCCCTCCATACTGTAAAACATAAGATATCAGCACAATCCCCAACGAACTTGCTGTGGGTTTCTCATGTCTTTGAGTACATTCAGTTTCCCAATAAGGCTAACTTCCGCATATATATAAACTGCTCAGATTTCTCCTTAACTAGGATTCCATACCTGCGTGCAGTCAGATCCTCAAAGTGCACAAGTCGTAGACCCCTGTCTCCTCCGATTTATCGCAATATCGCTATCCCATACAGATCTATACTGATTAAGTGGACAGGGCCCTGTAAGCTGATCGACAATCAGTCTAATGGCTTCGAAGTTTCTATTCCAGAAAGTTAGGGTAGGTGAATACTTTTTTTAATAGTTTGTTGCCTTGCTTAGCGTCGGCAGGTCTGAGAGATATTCATTACCCTAATTTTTGAATGGATGATTTAATCAATTATCTAGTGGCACTAAAGAATAGATTGTAGCCAATAAAGAACATGTCAGCATACTCAAGCATAACCAACCTCCACCACCTCACTTGCCCACAAAATAAGGTGAGAATAGCATTGTATATCGCAATGTTGCACAAACCTGCATATCCACCGCAGAACAATTCATTGTCATTATAGTTGACAGGTGTAGGAAAGCCAAATCTCCACATACTGTTCCTAGCAGGTGGGTCCATCAGTCGACCATGAGCGTCTACTCCGCTCTCTTCATTATTCTACAAATCAAATAATTAACTTAAATTAATTCATCTATCAAAATTCTTTGCTCACTTAATTAAATGGTCAAATTATTTGCTAACTTAATGATAATGATTCTTCTATGTAAGGATGGAATTCTAATTTAACTAACATTTTGAATATCACTATGTTGTTTTAAATAAAATCACTGACATGACATATAACTGACAAGTAAATTATTTAAATGCTTTTCAACAAAAAGAGTTATATGTATTCATTTTAATCATCAAATTGTCCTTGAGTTTAGATTTGATGATGATTTTTTTTTTTTAATAGTGGCCCTTCGTGTTAAATTTTAAATTAAAAATATTTTTTTATTTTCTTTATTAGGGGTTACACAACAAGTAAATATTCTCTCCCATAGCATTTAAACTGTTTGAAACTAATTTAAACTAGTGCTAAGTTTTAATAATTTATAAGTTTTCTACTTGAAACCAATGTAAATGGAAAAAAAAATAACAAACCTAATAAATAAATGAAAAAAATTGATTGAATAGAAACTTTAAATGAGAGTAAAATATTTTCTATTAATTCTGCATTTTAATAATAATTTATTTAAACAAAAAGTAAATAATCAGAGTAAGTAATTTTGATACAATAATTTTTACTGGTAACTCTGGAAATATAAATCTTACTGCTCGATTTCTGAAGTCGATATAGAAAGAATAGAAGGGAAAGTCGATATAGGGAAAGAATAGAAATACTATTGCAGCTAGTAGAGTAGAGTTACAACGTCACTCTCAGACATAGAAAACAACTCTAAGGGAATCAGTCCTCCAAAATACTATCAACACCATAGCGTTTTTCAAAGTCTTTCTTCATGGGACGGGCAAGATGGTTTGACCAGATTTAACCAATTGCTTTTTGTTGTAAGTTTCATTTTCTTTTGCAAAGTGGTAATTTCTCTCATTAGAATAAATTTCATTTGGATGTTGAAGAAAATTTTTGGAGATAAACTCATGGGTTCAACTCATCTAAGTGTTGAGATAAACTCACTCCTAAGTTCCAAGTCAATGTCCATATAGGTTTCAGATGATTTGCAACGCGGAGATACTCCCAACTAAGAAGAATGTTTTCTGGTGATTTTTCTAGAGACTTCCTCTGATCTGTCGCCCTGATGAGATCGTACATCTCCAGAACTTAGTTTACTTTTAAGGAAGGATAAGTCAACTTCTTTAAATTTCTTGTAATAAATCTTATACAGCGATTATTTATACATCACTGAGCTGAAGATTTCACATACTTTTCGCGAGCGGCCTTCTACAGCTTACACTTTCTACTTGTTACACTTTTTGGCGAAGAGTAATCTGCCCCTCGTTGCATAAATATCTAATTTGTTTTGATAATCCAAATACTTATGTGGCCTCAATATTTCAAATCATTTTTTAAATCTGTTAATTAATTTGCCAAATTACAACTAGTTTATTTATGAACTTTGTGAGATTGCGTAATGTAAATAAAATAAATTATTATCCATAGTTTAATTCTATTTTAAATCCCTACTTTTTTATCCATTGATAGCATTAGGTTTATTTGCTGCAATCATCAGATAATTATTAAAAATCAGAGAAGATAATAAATTAATAAACTTTTCTTTTTTTTTTGTAAGGACAATGTTCAAATATTGTTTTTATTAAAGCCTGCTTCATTTTAAGATCATTGGTTTCAGTGATCATCCATTTTTAGGTCATGAATGTGTATATGCCCCGTCATGCGTTCAAGAATCTCATCAATTACATCAAAACATCCTGAAGATGGACAAACGCCCAACAAACCGGTCGTAAATCAAAAATATGATGCAGTTATCATGAAAAAATCTTTGGATATTATCCAGAAATGCAGGAAACAAAATAAATTTTATTTATTTCAATATTTTTGTTTTTTTTCTGAAAAACAAATAAATTTAAAAGCGTGATACGTATTAAAAATGTGTATTTTCAATTCGTATATATATGTAAATTTATACACAAACAAAAATTCAAACACGGAATTATGGACGATATTTAAATGTTACATTAATTAAAATAATTTAAGAAACTGAAATAAATATAAATTGACATAATACAAAATTTCCTTATAAAGTGAGTGTATAATATATTAAGAATTAATAATTTAAAAAAAAAGAAGATACCATTATAATGTTTTTCAATTAATTTTTTTTTTTTTTTTTTATATTTTACAAACAATATAACTAGAAATAACCAGTTTCAGAATATTAAATAAATCATAATATAATCGAATATTCCACACGTTGCTATCGGCTCTGACAGATTCCTATTTTTTTTTTGTTGTTGTTGTTTCATGAGGTTTTAATTATGTGAAAATATTTTTCTGTCTGTCATGTACAGTTGTAAATATTTATTAATTATAAAGCCTAAAGATATAAATTTTTAATTAATTTATTAATATTTGGTTGATTATCGGTCCTGGAAGTATAATTGTTTAAATTCGTGGCGTTCGGCCAGAACTTCATAAGGTACCTCGTGAGGTTTAGCCGAACCTCACGAATTTTAACAATATATTCATTTTATTTCAATTTTCCTATTTTATTTACTGTTCACAAGATTTCACAAGGGCGGTGTTTCTTCAAACAAAACAAAAAAAGTAAAAATTATATTAAATTAGTTCAAAGATAATTAAATAATTTGAATTCTACTAATTTTCCTTTTATTACCCTTTTTCTACACTTCCTATATGCTATTCTAATTTAACATACATCTTCTACTAACTTAGCCTATATCTTATTCTAACTTTACTTACGGTCTATTCTAATTTAAACTACACCTAAATACATTCTATTTTCTTACTTCTAAGGGCCTTACTTTACCTTAGCCTACAAATAAGTGGCAAGTTCTCGATTCCTCTACTGTCATATTCTGCCGCTCCTTGGAGGAAAGAAGAAAGGACGCTATGAAGGAATATGGTATGATAATTAGGAGTTAGGATCCAGCGAGTGAGGTTTGAGGTCTTTTGGATGCCAAATCCTTACATTCCGGCCTCCTTCGTCCTCCAGCTCGTAAGCCTTATTGGACACCTCACCTTGCATTTACTAAAATTGGGCGCCAGCTTGCTTCTGTACTTCCCTTCCGCATCAGCTTCCAGACCATTTGTTTGGGACATAGTTTACTTCCCTCCTTTTTAAGCTGTAGGAATGCTTCGCATTCCGTTATGATCAGGCCAAATTTCCCCTAACCCGGTTCCATACTCTATTTACCCGCCCTAGCCGCTGATTCAAGTTATCTCCCGGTCCAACCTGTCCGGGATCGCAAGTCCGGGATCGCTTCGCGGGGTTATAGTACTTCCAGGTTGAATAAGCGGAGTTCCCTCCCGCAATTCAGATAAGCGGTTGTGTACCTCGTAGCCTCTTGCAAACGCTATTTTCTATAAATTCTGATCCCTGCGTTTCTGGTACGTCTATAGATATGGCCGAGTGGCGGTCTTAATCACCCAGTTAACTCTCTCAGTCGGATTACCCTGAGAGTGGTAATACGGCGTCCATATAGCTCTAACCTCATACTTATCTAACAGGAATTTGAATTCAGCGCTTGTAAATTGCACCCCATTGTCTGTGATTACAGCCTTCGGGGTCCCATACCCAGGAAATAGGTTTCGCGTTGGCCTGCCTCAAAGGGTGTAAAAACACGCATTTATAAATGAAGAGTCACACCTCTAGAATGTACCTATACTGCTGGGTGCTTCTAGGCAAGGGACCCATGATATCAATTGTTACCACTCCCATGACCGCAGACCTGACGCTTTTCCCCATAAAGCCCGCGGGCCATAGCTGTTCCGGCTTATTGGCCAAGTGTCTTACAATGTCTTACTATTTCATTTATTAATTGATTACATCATAGAATTAAAAACAAAATCATTATTTTTTGTTACGTTTAAGGAACTGAGTTAAATAACCTCTTTTTTAGCCATTATTGAATTGATAATAAATTTTATAATTAAAAATGTATAATCTTAAAAGTAAATTCAACAAAGATATTTCGTCAGTTTTTTCGATATAAAGAAGAAAAAACTATTATGCAATAAGATAGAGAAACAAATATTGCTATCAAAGAAGAACTTTAAGTTTACAAAACAAAAGTGATTTATTTACTTTCCTTTTGTTTTAGATACTAAACAATGTAATTTTTTAATACAAGTGTTTTGATTACGTGTACTGTTTATATCCAGATAAGAACCACTTTAAGTAATAATATAAAATAGAGCTGGAATTAATTCAGCTTTATATGATGTGCTTTAAGTTTTATATTAATTCTTAGTTCGTTTATTCACAGTTATTTTTGTTTCAAAAATGTTCTTATTAATTATTCTGCTCATAGGTGTGTGTTTCATTGATTGCAATAGAGCTTGGTTTAAGAACATTAACGCCCAGGTAGATGATTTACTATACGACCTGAATTCACGTACACCACAACATCCAGTGCAAATTGATGATTACAGTATAGCTGAAATATTGTTTAAAAATGTTACTATTAGCGATTTAACAACATTTCACCGTTCTGGTAATGCTTGGGCCAAAATCTCTGGTAATACAGCTCGTATAAATACAGACGTCAGTTTGGGCCGAATGATTGTCAGTGTTGGTTCAATGTGGCTGAACAATATTGAAGCTCCTGTTGAGCTGCATGTCGGTGGTAACGGTGCCCTCGTGCAAGCTACAATCACAAACTTTACAACACCAGAATTTTGTCAGTTTAAATACACTAATATTGATATTAATTATTTTAATAATGTAAAATCAAAATCACCAGTTGCCAGATTTGATAATATAACTCTTAGTAATATATTTAGAAAATATATGAGAAATTATTTCAATACAATGGTGAAAGAAAAAGGTGTTTTAGAATTATTAAGTAACTGGTTACCATTGTGTAGAATCAATCTATTTGTTACTTACTGATGGCTCATTTTAATGTTCAAAGTATTTTCTGTGATATTTTAATCTTTAATTTGTACAATTCATTAATCTGTAAATATCAATGATTTACTTAAATAAAATTTTTATTTATGATTTTATTCATTTACTTTTATTTTTTCTTCTTTTTTTTTTAATTTTTCCCAAATTTTCTTTCATTTTTATTGAGGTTAAGGAAAAGATTAATGCTTATGGTTTGTCTATGTCAAGAGAATTGCCCCAGCTTCAAAAGAACTATGCATTAAAATGGCTCGACGAATTATTTATTATGTCTTTAAATTTTGTGGATTTACTCTATTTCGATTTAAATGCTTTACAAAAGAAAAAATGTATTTTTTAGCACTCTACATGATATTCATATATATACATATGTAATTCGCACGTATAACCACCTTCAATCTAAACAGCGACGGCTAGGACATTTGAACCATCTTATCAAATTACTTAGCAATAATGTGGTCACATTCTATTGTGAAAAATACTTCACTTATTTCAATGTATTTAAATAGCTAATGAATAAATTTATTTCTATAAATTCTTGTTTTTTAGTTCCGACATCGGAGCCGCTACTTGTACTCAAGTAATACCTGTGTCTGAACATGACATCATGCAATGGAGTGACTGGAAGAGATAAATAGCTTTTCCAAAAATAAACATATTACAAGTAAAACCCGCTTGGCATTAAAATTATTACCATAAATTCAACAATTCGGTCCTTTCTTGAAAAAAAAAGTATTAATCTGATATATTATTATCATTTCCATTACGCACCTGCGGAAATTGAACAAGAGTGGATGAGGCGAGCTGCAATGAGTATATAAAAAAAAAGGGAGACATGAACTAACAAGTAAAATGAATATATGAACAAATAAGCAAATCATTTCTAGTTTGATGCTAGAATTTTGCGGTTTATCCTCGAATTGTCAAGGTGAACTGGCTTCTGTGCCTTCAGCAGAATTGACAGGGAGTTCAAAAGCTTTTACATCATCTACAGTGGCTTTTAGCACAAAGCCATTCATTGAGATGACGATTTGGTGGACCTCTATCTTCTCCAGCCTTGGAGATTCCACTCCGTGCACAGCTCTTGGTGCAGTTCCGATTTTCTCCCCTCTTGTTTTTTGCTATTATCGGTAAGGGGACGTTGTAACGACTATTCTACCGATCTTCATTCCACATCTAGCTCAAGAACGTCAGGCTTGTTTACTGGGAACCAGCCTGTCCGTGATCATTTGGGTGTCCCCAAATGTGTATAGTATATATCTATAATGAGGAGTACCGTAACAAAGGCCGCACAGAACCCTGATCGCTAAGGGACAATTTTGGCAACTTTATCTTGTCTCTGCAGATATTCCTTTAGGGTCAATACTGAGCAGCCTGCAGTAAAATGGCTGAATGCTCTCCGTGGACTGGTTGCACTCAAACCTCCCGGACATCTTGGCTCAGAATAAACTTGAGGTGTGCCCTTTTAGATATGACCTAGTCTTGAATCGCCTGATCGAAACCTTCGGTCTCCGGGAATAGTTTACTGTGCTGCAGCCATTTGTTGAGTAGTTGATGTCGATATTAGCGGAAGTAAAATCTTCCATGCAATTCTTTCCTGGCCCGTTCATCTTCTCCCGGGGGCATGTCCTCGGATGGGTTCCCCAGATTCAAGGCCCGCATACCTCACATCTAGCCCGCATATATTTTGGAAAAGAGCGACTCGTGGCTTAGGAAATAAGATTTCAATGAAGCCTTCTACCTTCTTCACAGGCTCGTTTTATATTTCATATACAATGACATCGAGGAAATGGTAAGAGGAAGTAGGAAGTTAATAAACTTTAATAAAATTTAATCAGTTAACGAACAGATGTTCAATGTATATGTTCAGATAATTTATTAGCAAATTGCATTATTAAGAAACTGGTAGATTACAATATAAAGTTTACAACATTTTTGAGGAGAATTAATAAAAAAAATTATAATAATGTTTAAATAATTTAGAGATAATAAATTTTTGAAGATTGAACATCAATGGATGCAGACTGACATTAATGAATAGAGAATAACAGGTTAAACTTGTCCACTACCACACTTCACTCAAAAGAGATTATTAAAAGTTGATTCATTTAATTATGAATATACAATATAAAATAAAGGTAATAAAGCTATAATCAATTCGCTATAATTCCAGTTTATGATCATTACCAGGTTGAAAGTGAATTTTGATATATATCCATCATTCACAGTAAACTGTGTGTCTGAATTAGGAGAATTAACTGGCAGGTAAATAAAATTTACAAAACATGAAGTAATCTGCAATTATTTCGAAATTGATTAATTAAAATCAAAATAAATGTTTTTATTAATAAATATTTTGTCCTTTTTATCTAATTTTAATAATTATAATTTGAAAAAAATAATAATAATAATTAGATAGAAAAATTATAAAAATTTTCTATATAAGCAATTCAATTCTTCAATTTTTTTTATAAGCAATTAAATCTTTTTTTTGTTTAATTGTCAATTTATACTTTTGTTAAATAAATAACTGTTTTAGTGTCCTTTCTTTTGCGATCTATCATATTTTGGAAAACGACTTTTCACCAGGAATTCTTGTTTTGAATTCTCATGAAAATAATGTGGAATGGTTCAAATATTACCCAAAAAATGCAGAAAATGTTTAAAGTTTGTTACAGCGCGTTTTGCCATTAACCAGAAATTCTGATCATCATGTCTCAACTTTATCTCTTTTTTTTTTAGTTTTTATGATTAATTAAAAAATGCTTTATTCATACTCGTATTAAATCATGTAGTAACTTTACATATAAACCTAACAAATTAACTGAAATATCATTTCAGGAAAAATGATTTTGGGGGTCCTGTAGTAGATAGGTTTTCCTCTTAATATCACCTCATACCACATGTAGTGGAAGAAGCAGATTGAAATAGATTTTATATTTTAAATAAACTAAAATAAACTCAGTTTCAAGAGGAGAAAGGTAAAATGGCTGGAAAAAGGGTAAAACCCAGATACGAGACACCGTTACAAGAGAGGTCGTAGAACTTAGTAAGCTTTGTCTTTTTCCCCTTTTAAAAAGGCAGGATTTGAGCTACCAAGAAAAGCATTACTTTCAACAGTCTAAATTGGACATTCAACCAGAACATTCGTCTGAGAAGTCGATCGCTTAACTTCAGTGCCAATTATAAGCGTTAACATTGAGTTTAATTAATCTTCCTAAATAATTAATTCTATAATAATTTATAAGGTAATTCAAATTCATAAATAATTATTTGTAAAGTTACTAAATTCATTTAAAGTTAATTACTTTTTTATTTTAATCTAGTGGTGACACATATTTATTTCTTAAACTTCACACTCTCTTAAAACATATATACACACACAAGCCCTTTACAAAACCGCTCGTGCTACACTACTACAAACATACATCATCCAACCAAACACATTTCACACAGTTCAGATATTTCTTTGTCACTAAGGAAAAATATGTGGTTGGGTCCGTAATGCTAGATAACACGTGCGATTTTAACTGTCTCAGCAATTCCGAAACCGGTCAGAAGCTACCAAAATGTTTCACAGATAGAAGTCCAGATATTAGAGAAATGTGTTATAAAAATTTCCAAATTTGAAGAATCTTAATCAATTTAAAAGTAAATACACTATGAGAGAAAGTGAGAAATACATTTAGGGAAAATTCTGTGAATTTTTCACAGCAGATTTGTTTTTTAAATCAATTGATCTTGATATAAATTACGCTGGCAGGCTGTGTTAAATTGTTATCGTTATGGTGGCTGTTAAATTGTAATCGTGCATTTCAAATGACATACAAAACTCATGGCCCCAACTAATCATTGTAATTTTGGAATTTTAAAGAAAATTTCTTGATTAAATTGTATTAATTGGACTAAGAGAAACTAGTGTGAGTGTTTCACACATAGATTTTTTTTTTTTTTTTTTCACTTTCAAAGATGAACAGATACATTTTTCTTTCTTCACGCATACTTCTTTATAATTCTGATGAGCATGTCGAAATTAATAATGAATTGTTCTTATTAGATTCACAGTATGTGGCACTGTACCCAGTGAACTTCCATTGATATATTTTTTTTAAACTATAGCTCCTAAATATAAACCTGAAATATACAATAACAGAAAAGATAAATACAGTTAACGGTAAAGATTAATAGGAAAATTAATATTGCATAGCACTTGTATTAAATGTTAATTATAATGGAGGGCAAAATATAACTGAGTCACGCACTACAAATGGGCAGTGAATATTAAATCCTATATTTTTCTAGTAGTATTTACAGTTTTTATGTGATTTGGTCGGCCAGCTGTTAAACACAACCTTGGCATTTTATTTTTGTTTTAAATTGGCCTAAAAATCTTCCTCAATTATAAAGTCTTTTATAAGTTCAGTTTTTAAATTGGGTCACCAAGACAATTTGGATAGCGAAAATATAGAAACATGAATATAACTAACACTTTTCTGAATAAGAAATACTCATGGAGGATATCGTGTCTGTAGTAGTAATGTCTCTGGAGGTTACATCTCAAACTATTAAAACTAGTGAAATGAAACTAAAAACGGCTCTTGTCTTTTTGATCCTAAAAATAAAACCATTTTACCACTTTATTGTTATTAGTTTACTTTATTTTATATAGAAACCTTTATTGCCTATTTCGTGAACTCAAAGTGTAATTGTCTGTTTAACTTCATTAAATTGGAGAAAATTAATTTTTGAATAATATTACATGAATATAACTGAATCAAAAGAGAAGAAATGGTTCAGCTATCAATAATCGTCGTGATTCAAAAGGTTGTATTGCGAATTTATCCGTTTAATCTTTGGCTCAGAGGATACAACACACTCACAAGTAGACCCCAAAGTCCTGGAGATACGCACACGTACTCCTTGTCAGCGCGGATGATTCAACGCCCAATTGGAGAAATCTCTCAATGGCAGAGAACATGGAGCACTATCTCTTCCTCAAGTAAAACTTGCAAAGACTACTATCAGCCAAACTTAAAAGATTTCTATATCTATAATTTCTTAGCCTATGAATGCCAGGTCAACAGTCCTAGCATTTACCTATAAGCATCATAGTCCCAGTTGAGCAGGTGTGCCATAAGCTTCTGCGAAGATCTAATAAACTCCTTCGCTTGTCTTTGGCTAATGATGTTCCTTCTCTATGACCATTCTGTCGGTGTAATAAGAATCCTGCTAATATGAAGACTCTATTTTAGAATCCCCTAAGCACAATATATGTAGAAAAAACCTCCACTTGAAAGACTATGGTGAACTTGCTCAAGTCTACATGAATTTTATTAGTCATTAGATACGACATCAGATCGAAAAATAATGGGATCGTTCATTGACTGTAACCGTCGGTACGTTTAAATTTATAAATGAAATCGATGTGCCTGATATTGAGCTGAAACTTGCGTATGATTCATATACAGCGAACCGTAAACTTCCTAAATAAAGAATATATAACAGGCTCGCTGTATTAGCTCATAGCCACAATCCAAATTTTTGTCCCATTGCAAACTTTCTTGAAATCGTCGCTTCATTAAATCATATTAATGGTTGCCTTTAATTGGCCGGTAAATGTGAACAAACCAAACGACGCTATACTTCGGTAAACCGTTCACTTTGGAAGATAAAAACCTTCCAAGAAAACGTCTACTTCCAATACGACCGAGTATCCTTGCCTTCCTCATTCATTACAGGATATAATGATGGTACTGGTACAGGTGAATGTTGGGATTGCAAACTGAGTATATAATTTCTCAGATCTTCCTGCATATCGACAATGTTCCCCTTTCATAGTTTAATAATTGTGTTAATAATTCTGTTCTCAAAAAGAAAAAAAAAAACAATTAATTTTGTTTCTCTTTTTTAATCAATTCTCACCAAGGATCTTTTATTAAGGTCAGAGAAACTATCAAAAATCTAACTGCATCATAAATTTCTTTAAATTGGATAATTATATTGAGAAAATCTCAATGCAAGGATTTTGCCCTTCGGAGTGATAAAGCTTTTTGGCATTAAATTTTAATTCATAAGTTTCTGTTCCAAAAATCACAGATTTTTTATATAGTTTTGTATCGATTTTTCTTATATCACATTTATTGTTAGAATGACATCTCTTATAATATTTAAAATAAAGACAAAGTCGAAATACTCAATATTCTACACTTAAACTAGTCCAATTTAGAAGTTATGTTGAATTAAACTAATGCTAAAATAAACGTTTCATATTAAGTTAAATTCGTCATCAGAGAAACAAAGTAAATTAAACCAGTTTACTCATTATATACATTATACTAGTATTTAATTTGTTAATATTAATAATCAAAAATAAATATTAAATATGCTGTAGACCTTGAAAACCGCGCCTCAAATATTTTGCTAATTTAAGTTCACAACGTTCAGTGAGTGATGTTTATTGGACTACTTAAGTAAAAATAGAAAAAAAAAATCTGGAGTGAAACCTCACAAGCAATTCTATTACAGCGATTCTCACGGTTCAAAGAAACAAATTTTCTTCAAAAACTAGAATGTTTACCAAATGAGTAGTTTTCTCAACTTTCTTCAGCTTGTGGAACCATATTTTTTATGATGAGACATCAGGAAATCTGAGGAAAAGAGGCGGCAGTGGATAGGTTGGCCAAATTAGGCCCCATCTCCTGTCATTGGTTCCTAATCTACGCTTTGGTTACCTTGACTGATGTGTCTTTGGAGCTTCAGTATACGGAGAGCTTCACAATATTCATTCCTATAGATGAACTCATTATGCTTAGGAAGTCTAAAATGATTGGGTGATCAAACAGAGCTGATTGTGTGATATTGCTGCGCCTTTCTCAAACCTCCCTTAGGCACTTAGTCTTCGATTCATTGGATATTTTGTTTAAAGAGACATTTGTATCTTGGAGACTTATGCTATAGGTGTTTGGAAGCGTTTGTGAGGTACAGGAGCAACATCAGTTCACCAGATGACAGATTATTTGCATTTTGAAGATATTAGTGTAGTAATATTGGGACATAACCAACAAGTCTTGTCTAAGAATAAAGTTATTTTATTTATTCTCTTGCACAAGTGATTGTTTCACTTTAATGTAATTATACAAAATATACAACACAAGATCTATCTTCCTTTTAAAGTAATTAATTATAAACGACTGTATAATAGTGATCAACTTTTAATGTTAACAACAGGAAAACCACTTACAACTTACTCACACTTTTGAGAACTAACCTGACTGTCTCTATAACCTCTCTGTCTCCGCCCTCTAGCGGCAGCCAACACAATTTCTCCCACATCCTACAATCGGCCTTCCTGACTCCTTCCTCGTCCTCGTGGATGTTGGAACATCATCATTTTCATCATTGGTAGGCGATGGTGGCGAGGAGTGGTGCAGAACATCATGGAATGCTGATGGTGAGGGGTAATCGTTCTCACTGTCATCGATTTCATCTTCGTCAGCATCGGATGTCATCAGTGAGACATTCCTAGTGTTTTCAGCTCCATTGCTTATCGTCAGATACTTCTTCCAAGGTTTCATGAACTTGGCGACTGATGTGGTAATGACAGGTCCCTCATGACAATCGACTTTCCGCACCCGATACCTTTCATTTGGATTGGCCTCAATTACCTCATAAGGGCCAAGGTAAGCGGTCTGAAGCTTGGTGCCTGGTTGGGTTCGCTTAATTGCAACCAGGTCACCTACCTTGTAACTTGTTGCAACCCTGCGCCTCTTATTAAAACATTTTCGATTTTCCGCCTGAATTTTGATAATATTTTCCTTAGCCTTATTTCTTATTTCATCTCTCTCCACCTGTAAATTATCCACTATCTCTTGTTCAATTAGTTTCTTCAACCTTAAGTCTTCCTTCACTTTCATTTCCGTACCTATTAACAATTTAAATGGGGTAATACCCGTACTTCTGCTCGGGGTAGAATTGATGATCTGTTGAGCATAGTCCACATGTTTCCACCATTCTTCTGGTTTGGGGTGACATAACTTAGTAATGACAGGGATGATTATTCTATTTATTCTTTCAACCTGCCCATTACCACGTGGAACTCCAGTTGTTACCAACACATGTTTGATCTTCTCTTCTTCACAATACGCCCTGAAGTGATGGGAAGAAAAAGCGGTGCCCCGGTCAGTGATTATCCTTGATGGGTTGCCAAATATTGCAGCTTGCTTCCTAAGACGGGCCAGTACTTCTTCCGTTCCTGTACTTTTCGTTGGGTACAGCCAGACGAATTTGGTGAATCCGTCAACAACTACAAAGATATGATTGTACCTCTTCTTGGTAAGAGTTAGAGGTCCTACATGATCCATGTGATATGTTTGTAGAGGCTGATCTCCTTTGTCATTACTGTGTAAGAAGCCTTCCTTCTTTCCTTGTTTTTTCTGGACTAGAATACAAGAAACACAGTTTTTTATTACCTGTTCAACCTTTCCCTTCATCTTCGGGAAGTAATAATCTTTCTTCAACAGCAGCATAGTTTTCTCTATTGGAAAGTGTCCTCTTGCGTGTGTTCTGGAAATAATTTCATCCTGCATGCTGCGAGGAACAACAAAAAGTAACTCGTCATTTTCTTCCTTGTATAATACGCCATTTTTCATCTTAAAATTCGGTTTTCTATTTAGATTCCTTATTATCTCTTCAATTTCTTTATCCTGGTGTTGAGCATTTTTTAGAGAAATTAAAAACACACTGTCATGTTGTTCAATACCAAGAAACTCAGGCAATGGATATCGGCTTAAGGAATCAACACGTCTCATTCTAGATCCTGATCTGTGTACTATTTCGAATCTGTAGCCCTCTAACATTAAAGCCCATCTCGCAATACGTACCGACAAGTCTTTTTTCCTTAAAGTCATCTGAAAAGCCTGACAATCAGTGACAATACGGAAGGGTATTCCCTGGAGATAAATTCTGAATTTCTTAAGGCCTTTCACAACTGCTAGTACTTCTAACTCATAGCTAATATATTTCTGCTCAGCCAAAGTTGTTTTTCCACTTGCAAAATAAACTGGATGCAACTGGTTATCTTCGGAATCTCTTTGCATTAATATCATACCATAACCAAATTTGGACGCATCTGTGTGCAATTCAGTTTCCGCATTTGGTTGATACAATCTCAGCACGGGTTTACTTGTAAGGATGACCTTCAGTTTTTGAAATGATTCTTCTTGTTCAGATCCAAATACAAATTTGTTGTCTTTCTTTAAAAGATCACTTAAAGGACGGGCGATCATAGCGTAGTCTCTAACAAACTTTCTAAAGTATCCGGCCAAACCCAGGAAACTCTGTAGAGACTTGGTATCCTTAGGTTTCGGAAAGTTAACAACAGCTTTAATCTTTTGAGCAGATGGTTCAATCTTTCCATGGTTTATAACAAAGCCTAAAAAGTTTATTGTCTCTTGAAAAAAGTTACATTTCTTCCAATTGATCTTCAACTTAAATTCATATGTCCTCTTTAAAACTATTTTCAATTTGTGAATATTCTCTCTCTTATCCTTGGAGGGGATGATAATATCATCTAGGTAAATTCTCATTATACCTTCTTTAACCAGATCCTTAAAAATTGCATTGATATACTTCTGAAAAACGGCCGGTGAATTGCATAAACCAAAAGGCGCTCGTAAGAATTCATAATGACCATTTGGTATGATGAATGCCGTATACTTGCAACTGTCTTCATGAATTGGCACGTGGAAAAATCCATCCTTTAGATCTAGAGTTGTGAACATCCGGCTTCCTTAAAGTGAGTCAATCTGGTCCTCAATCAAGGGCGTGGATATCTCTCCTTGATAATCTTCCTATTTAGAGCTCTATAATCTACACAGATACGTGACTCTCCATTCTTCTTTTGCACGATGACAATGGGGCTTGCATAATCTGATACGCTTGGTCTTATGATAGAATCGTCCAACCACTTCTTGATTTGATTATCCACATCTTCCTGATGTTTGGGGGAAAGACGTCTGGGAGCCTGATATACTGGAATCTCATCTGTTAAGATTAATTTCATTTGTACCCCAACTCCTTTTGATTCTGCCGGTTGGCAAACTTTAATAATTTCTTGAACCTCCTTTGGTATTACAACCTCTTCAGCTTCATTTTTAGAATCAAAAATATTAAGATTGAATATATCTGGGACATCGGGAACTTGTGCTTCAATTTTATTAATTTCAATTATATTATTTCCTTTGAGGGTTATACTAATCTGTTTAAAGAAATTACGGCCTAAAATCATCTTATATTTCATATAAGCTTTGGGACAACATGGATATGGATTTCATATAAAATGCCCTCGACTGTTATGTATGTAAGAAAGGCGCCTAGCATAGTAATTAAACTGGATCCCAAACCTTGAAGATCAATTTGCGTGGATGTCAACATAGGTGATCCCAACTTCTCATATTCTTCTAAGTCTAACAATGTCAGATCGCTACCTGAATCTAACAGCGCTTTCACCTGTAAATCGTTTATTTTAACATCCAGAACTGGCTTACTATCACCGGATACAACTTCATAATTACTCTTCACATAACAAGTGGCTGCTCATTTAGAAGAAACCTGTCCATATCTATTGCATCTGAAACATTTAGGCCCCTTTGCCTTATCCGGACACTCTTCGATAACATGCTGTTTCGAGCCACAATTAAAGCAGCGGCGCAATTTTTCAGCACTCTTGCTGGCGGTGTGAGCAGATGTAGATTTAGGCTCCTTGTTCCTAATTTTCCCTTTTTGACCCTTACTAACTTGACGTCTAGCAAAACTACTATTCTTCATTTCTTCGTACAAGTCCAATTTTGTTCTAAAGTCTTTATAAGATGCAGCCCCGTAAAGAATAGTTTTGTTTGCCTCACTATCGTCTATTCCATCAATTATATATTGCATAACTGATTTTTTATCTATTTTACATCTTGAGGCTATATCTAACATTTTGTAGAAATATTCCTTATAGCTTTCATTGTGAAATTTCTTTCTTGAACCTAACTCTCTATGTATAACTTTACTGCTTACCTCTGAGGTAAATTCTTTTTTAAGTGCCTTGGCTATTGACTTCCATGTTTTCAGGTTTTTCTCGTGCTTAATGTATGAAGCAGCCGATCCTTTTAACAAGCGTCGTGCATAAATAATTTTTTGAACCTCAGACCAATGGCATAACTCACTTAATTCGTCGAATTCTCGTAACCAATTAACAATACTTTCCGTTTTATTATCGCCACTAAAACTGCTTATGGATTCTTCAACATCTTTAAATGATATAAAAGGTTGAGCACTTACTTGGTGAAATCCAGTGGCCTTTTTTTCTTGATTATCAGAATCACTACCTGAATATACACTGTCACTTTCCATTTCTTGTTTCCCATCTTCTTCGCTGTTTATGGAATTATCCTGACCCAGCCTCATCATCTTCTATTTTGGAATTTTCATAAATAGCTACTGCCCGAAGCCTATCTACCAGTTCCTTTTTGGTACCAGTTCGTTTCAAGTTACGTTTTTTTAACTGTTCCTTTAATTCTACTACTTTCATAGTATAAATATCGTTTATGTCTAGTTTAGACATTGCTATCACACAAACTTTGCACAATAAGACTTGATTGGATTATGATCCCGGAGCGGCCCCAAAATTATATGTAGTAATATTGGGACATAACCAACAAGTCTTGTCTAAGAATAAAGTTATTTTATTTATTCTCTTGCACAAGTGATTGTTTCACTTTAATGTAATTATACAAAATATACAACACAAGATCTATCTTCCTTTTAAAGTAATTAATTATAAACGACTGTATAATAGTGATCAACTTTTAATGTTAACAACAGGAAAACCACTTACAACTTACTCACACTTTTGAGAACTAACCTGACTGTCTCTATAACCTCTCTGTCTCCGCCCTCTAGCGGCAGCCAACACAATTTCTCCCACATCCTACATTAGTAACCTTATAATATAACATCAGAGATATTTTCCGTGATAGCCTGCTTCTTTTTGAGGTTATCGACAGGTTAAAGGCGTTCGCCCATCTTCAGGATGCGTTAATCAAACAGTGTGATAACACAGATTTGCACAGTGCTATCACACTGTTTGATTAGCGCATCCTGAAGATGGGCGAACGCCCGAAACCGGTCGATAACCTCAAAAAGAAGCAGGCGATCACGGAAAATATCTCTGATGCTTTCCAGCTCTGCGCAACCAACCACAACAATGATATATAACCTTAGTAGAAATTAGGAGGTAAGAGCATCAGGCTGTTTTCTGTTTTAGAATTACTTTCCGGTTTGTTCGGAGTATGATGAATCTTAGGCGACACAGGTAGGCTAGATTTCTGATGTTTTAGACTCGATTTGTTGCTTTGGGTTTTCATTTATAATTGCTATAAGGGCTCCCAGGGTCTTTGGAAAGCTTAAGTTTTAGTGCCTCTCCAGTAAGCAATCATAATTCCATAATAAATCGAAATTTCAGTTGTTAAATGTAGTGAAACTTTCCTAAGCGGAATATGAAGTTGATTTTTCATTTTGTAGTTGCGCTGTTTACAAAAACCACGCCTACACTTAAACTATTCGTTAAATACGTAACATATTTTCGTATTTAGGATCATCGCAATCTTTTCTTACAGCAATAAAAGGAAATCAAAAATCTTTATAAAAGCTATTTTACCCATCAAGTAATTATTAATTACCACTTATCTTCTACTTCTATTTAACTTTATTATTTTTATTAAATGTAAATAGTTTTATATGTTTTGAAAGTTATTATGTTTTATTTATATAATATATTACAAAATATAGTTTTAAGAAATTACTCATTGCTTATAATCGGTTTTTATAGCTTTCAATCAATATTGTGCCAAAATAATTTTGTTAATAATAAGTGGCTTATGTTGTTCCCAATAATTTAAAATGATGATTAATGTTAACTGCTTTTCCAAAAAAAAGACAATCTAAAAACAAGTGAACTTTAAAAATAAGAAAGCATACAAGTTACCTCGCCTCCTTAATAGCCACTCGATATATTATAATAAATCAATTCAAATGTTTTTTTTTTATAAGAACCCAATATTATTATTCGAAATTAATAATAATAATAATAATAAAAGATTTATACCTTTTTTTTTTCTTCAACAAAGATACAAATATTCTTGAAGTTACAGTAATAATTTTAATGCCAAGGTGTTCTTATTTATTTCTGGTGAGATTTTTTATAATTACATTTTGCTTGAGTAAAGTTATTAACACCCTCCTCTAACAAATCACGACTTTACTTTCCTCGGAAACTATATTTAACTTCTCCACAAATACCATCCTCGGAATTGGCTTTTCCATCATTCTTTACGTACATTAATCATCATTAGATTTCTCTTATTTTTCCTATTTTGTTTATCAAAGATTTTATTATCTTAGGAAGATGTTCAATTTTAGTGTCTGAAACTTTTTTGCACATTTCATTTCAGTTGGAGCTTAACGGTTTCATTCTAAAGAAACAGTTTTCAGCGAAACATTCTTCAGTTTCCTCGCTTTCAGGGATCATTTTCTTTTTCGATTCAATTACGTACGGTCATTGCACCCCTCTTCTTTCGTTCTTTTTCTTATCCATTATTTTCATCAATTCAACAACTTGAGTGTATCAACTGAATTTGCTCTTTGCAAGTCTATGTTATTACACTGTTTGATAAAAACATCCTGATGATGGGCGAACACCCGAAACCGGTCGATGACCACAAAAAGAAGCAGGCTATTACTGAAAATATCTCTGACGATATATCACTTGAATTTATTGTTTCAATTTCTTTTCATTTCAGTCAAAAAACTATTAAGATCTTCTAAAAAAGTTTTTTCTAAGTTTTATAAGAAACAATGAGAAACTTCTATCTTTTTTTAGTACTAAAACTTCCTTACGATTGCCACCATTACTTATTGCACATATCGTATTTCCCGAAAATGTTTAGAGTCTATCAATAATAAATGAACTATAACCGAATGTTGAATTGTTCAATCTCTTTTCTAGTCTTCTGTTGTACTTATAAAATAATCAATAATCAAAAACAAAGAAAAATCTGGTACTACAAACGTGTACCAGAATAGAACTTGTAAAATTGCAAAAGATTCATATTGTACGTAATATCTTCAAAGAAAGGCGAATCAACATCTCCCATATGAAATTTATTTTGATATCAAACATCAATTTACTGTATTGTGTTTATTAGTATAAACTTAAAGTGGTCCTAACCAGCAGAATGAAATTATTGTAGCAATTGAATAACATTAATAAAAATAAACCCATTTAAAAAAAAAAAAAACTGAACAAAATTTATCGATATATTTGATTAATATATATATAATCAATTTTTAAAGGCTAATTTAAAAAATAATAAATAATAAATAATTTATGCAAAAAGTGCGGAAATTTATCATAATAATCATATTTATCAATTGATCAGATCGATTTGTGGCCCAATTTTTTTACAGTGTTGTAATTTACATAATAACTTAGAATATGTATAAATTCTTTGTTTAAATAAAATAAAATATCTACCAAAAAATTTGTAATATTATAAAAAATTAAAAAAAAAAATTTGCAAGGTCAGTGTCAATTTTAAAATTATGTATCTTATTTAGTTATGATGAAATAAAAATACAATATAAAACCATTTTTATTAATTCATTGTAAAAGTCAAATTATCGAAATAATTTTCGATATAATTTTGTTTTATGATCGATTATAGGGCATGACCTTTTTAAAACCAAACTTTTCTTATTTATATAGATTTAAACAAAAATATGAGTCACAAAATAAATAGGACATCTTCTGTTATATGCTGATTGTTTAGGACCACTTAGGATGATACAATTTATTACTAAAAAGACATTTCAATAATTATTTCATTATACTAAAACTCCCTTCGATTTATCAAAAAAAAAAAAAAAAAATTAAATAAATTTTACATAATACAACATTAATATACGAGTATATTGTTCTATAACTTTCTTAATGTAACTTTACCTTTCTCATAAGCAAATATTCCATAAGATTACATCTACACGCTTTTACTGTGTGGGCAAACCTGAAATCGAGTGCAAAAAAATGCCAAACTCTGACCTTTTTTTTAAGTAAAACTTCATTATTTAAAAAAAATAACGGTATATATCTTTATTAATATTAAGATAAGACAAAACTTGTGATTCACTTAAGATAAGTGTTTGTTTTATTTTTATAACTGTAAAATGAAAATCCATAAAAAATGTCCAGACCTTCCAAAGACATTTGCCAAATAATTCAGGACAACAGAATATAATAATAAAATAACCCATTAAACTTCTTCATGCCCATAGAATGTTACGTCCATTTTTCTTAGTGGTGAATTAATTGTATAACGGTGTAGGAAAAATTTGGCTTTTTTCTTTTTATTTACACTAAAAAGATGTCATAAAATTTACATGTAATTTTCATAAAATTTGACAAAGCATCTTTTTCACTTTGACATGCCCAAAGTATACCCGATTCATTATTATGTAATTTATTAATAGCCATATCAGCCTTGCCATGCAATGGAGCTCGTTTTTCTTTTAATTTATTAAAATTTTAAATTTTGACACGAATATTAAAAAAAAAAAGCGGGTAGACAGACATCCTACAATTTAAATGTCATTATAAAATTTCACATTCAGCCCATATCTAAGTAAGTACTAATTAATGACGCGACAGTTCCTTTGAAGACGTATTGCATAGACAAGCTTAGGTTCGTGCAGTGCTTGAGTGCGCTAAGTGGCGGCATCTTCTAAGGGCGGTAACCATATCATTAATAGATTCCTCAAGGGCAACACTGACCTCAAAGCTATTGGATACCAACCTTGTAAATTACTTGACACATACTACCATCGTCACCTTTAGCTTACCTTAAGAGTAGCAATTATAATAGTTTTTTGCTATAAGATGTTAACAAGTCCCAATTAAACAATTTTTCTAAATCGCTCTAATCATTTCTTTACTTTTAATGTATTATTGAGTCTTTTTTGTTATTTAAATAGAATTTCAATGATCTCTTCCCATTGAATTTTAGCAAAACAAATTTTTGTTAATTATTCTTTGCTTAAAAAAATAAAAAAGGTTCTTATTTTACGAATCAGCTGGTATAAATATCCGATTTAGGCAAATATCACGACGCACATAGTATGTAGAAAATGCTCGCTATCGGTAAATTCGATATAATGCTTGGAATAAAAATAATAGGCCCTAACAAGTATGCTAAGTTACAACAACAAAAATTACCGTTGAATTGTACCTACCACATTAAAGGAAACTCAAAACACATATTTCCGGTGGAACTCAATTCGGAAAATTTGATACGATCGCAATACTTCTTTTTGCTGGTTTTTACAGAACTAATGCTTTTTTTTTAGAATAGAGGAAAAAGACTTTTTTTTTAGAGAGGTAGCGCGCTGGAGTTCGCGGGTTTGAATCCAGCTGTGCTTCCCTTAGATTTTCTCTTCCTAGGACCCTCTATAGCTCACCGCCCGGTGATGGACAGTGTTGTCTGCAACGAGAGAACACTGTCCTGAGGCCGCCAGTGCACTGAGAAAGGTCGGAGTGCCAATGACCATAAATGATGATGCGCCTTAAATTAAAAATAAAATAAAGGGAACCACTAAAAATAATGTGATAACGCAGGAAATCGGTGAGGAAGAAGATGTTTGGATAGCATAAAGAAAGACCTCCAGAGAATAGGTTCTAAAACTGGAGATCATAAACCAGACACGCGACAGCTGACGGAATGCCCTGGAAGCCGCTAAGCTCCATGTCAAATTGTAGAGCCAGACGAGAAGAAGAGAACAAGAGAATTATCTCTCACATGGGCGAAGTAGCCATGGACACTAATTAATTAAGAAGTCAAATGTCAGGGTTGTATATACATATATATTCACACCCACATACATCTCAATCTTACAAAAAAACAAAACAACAAGTTACGAACAAGTCCAATGATATTGTTAATACTTCCTGCATTAATGCGGTTTAATTCTATCCTATGATAAGAATCTAATTTGAAATATTGTACGAGACTTCCCGTTATTAAAATTAAAAAAATTTTTTATTTGTTACAAAATTTTTTATACGAATTAGGTAGAACCAGAAATCTAGAAAATGACACGGTGTCGCCGCCATACGGAAAAACCGGCTTATGGCTCATACTTTTTAGCAAAAATTATTTATTAGTTTTTTGTTAAATGTATTTTCAATCATTCTAAAAAAAAAAAAAAATGCCAAAATTAGGCCTGCTCATAATTCGCGAAATATTATCATACAGTAACAGAATTATGGCTTCTTTAATGGGGTGATTGGATCAAAGTGTAATTTCATGACCTGATTTAAGCATCTCTTCAAAATCTCTAATAATAGCATAATAATATATAAATTCATGATATAACTTTACGAAGATATGTGGATACATTGATTGGAGACTTTCATTGTTGCTGCCATAGAATATGTAGAAGAAATGTTGGGATGGAGTAAATTTTCGAAATTTAATTAAATGTTTCCAGATCCTCTAAATACGAACAAGTTTTCTTAGCGAATAGTCTGAATTGAATAGAAGAATTTAGAATGTTTGTTTTTTTTTAATTAATTCATATATCTTTAAAAGACAAATCGCAGGAAGTAGAAAATCTATAAATCCGGTTAATTACCACCATATATCTTGACAACGGTTAAAATCTGCCAACCGGAAATGCGATATTACTGAATATTTTTTCGAGCGATATTCTCGAAAAATTACACTTCAAAAAATTTGCATACCAACTACGTATATGTAGTCCAATGTATAATAGATTTTTTAACGGGGCTGAGCTGATAGTGGGCAACGTTGAACTCTCCTCTAGATTTCCACTTCAATTTAATATAAACAACCACAGTACTCACATATAATATTGTATAGAAAAAAAAAAATGGATTCCTAATATTCCAAGTTGAGGAAAATCGGTTAACCGGAAGTGCTAGTTAACAGTATAATAGGTTTCTGAATTTGTCGGAGTATTCTAGAAAAAAGCTTCTTCTAGTATATACACTACACCTGTATACTTTCATTTGGAATATTTTTCCCCCAAAAAATTATTTCTGAGGTTTCTCAAAAATCTGTGAGTTAGGCTGAAATTTATTTACCACCATTAAAAGTTCCAATAACAAAAAAAAAAATCGAGTGGGAGCGGTGGTTTCAAAAAGAGATTTTTATTTTGTTTGTTTAACATAATGTCTAAAGCCAAAAATTCTTGTCTCAAATGATAGATATCAACAAACTTCCTTTTACACTACAGATTAAGGATTAGTAATTCAATTATTCATCATGACAGATTATTTGACATCAATATTCCTGTAGTGTAAACTGACTTGATTTTTTTTTTTTAAATTCATTGTGTCACTGACATTAAACAAATAAAAGATCTATGGCACTTCCCATACTTAAAATATCAACTTCATTAAAGGAATTTATTATAATCAAGATTTATGGGCATATTAAAAATCAAGAAAGGTCAATAAATTGTCAGCTTTAAAAAATAAAGTAAATAATCTAATATATATAAAAAAAACTTTCATTGCTTATCACTTTGTAAAATTTCATTTTTTTCTGTAATATAGTTAGAATTTAACAAATAGAAAAATTCAAAATTATTACACTACAAAATTAAAATTTTTTCTTCACGTGATAAAGAAGCTTCATCACTGAAGGTGAGTATAGGTAATATTTTAGAAGAAACTAAACACACATTAGGAGGGACTAAAAAAAAATTCATTTACATATGCAAATTTAAATCTGGTGCCTAGCATAAATTAAAGGAACAAAAAAAACATAATTTATTCGTTTGAAATTTGAGAATTGCTCTTATATAGGCTTTTATATCGTACAATACATCATCATTCGTCGATTTTACACTTCGCTGATTAGTATAATGATTTTTTTTTTTTTTCCGCCATTATAGACAGTATGCTATTAAGAAAAAAAAAATTATCACAAGCCTAGAGTAATGGTCTAGAAGAAGTAATAACGTCAATTATAAAATCTGAAAGAAAATACAACAGATCAAAACATATAAAAATGTAGGTAATTAAAATGTATCATATTTTTTTAGAAATAAAGGAAACCAAATATATTTACATTTTTATTTTCTCTTAGTGCCCCATAAGAGAGACTTGTGAGATCGTGTGAAATTTTCACAAGTGAGTTTTTGCAGGAAATCCATTTTTTGACCTAATTACCCTATTATTATTATTATTATTTGTCTGTGGGGAGGGACCAAACCCTATGCCATCCAAAGCCTCACTGGGCCCATATAGTTATCCCAAGAAAAACAACAATAAACCGGGTCTAGAACAAATATCCAGACCCGTGGTCCAATCCATCTAAGATTCACCGCAGTCCGAACAAGTCGGACAATAACCTTAGGGGGAAATAGTCTAAGCTCTTCCACAGTCACCCTGTTCCGATAAAGGTCCTGAACCTAATTTCCTCACAACCCAGGCAATCTGTCATAAGATCGATGGGTGTTTCCTCTTCTGTCTCACAGACTCTACACAATGGATCCGCCATGAGCCCCATTCTAATTACCGTAACTAGGTAAAATATTATTTCTTGAAAATGATATCTCTCTCTCTTCATCTTGTCTCACTCTCCTTATTTCTTCTCTCTCTCTTCTATCTCTATTTAATATACATGTATATGTGTCTGTATGTATGTATGTGTATGAACGAACAAAATAATTCAAAAAATCTAATAATTGCAGGAACCTCAGATATGATATTCCGTTTAGAACCATATACAAAGATTTCGGCAAGAATATAAATATAATTTATACTGAATACAAAAACAGTTTATAAATAAAATATTTAAAAAAAAAAAAAGGATAAGTAATTCTACTTACTGTTATAAAGAGGAACAATAGTACCAAGGATGGGGTACATTTATACCAGTCAGTTGTCATGGTGATCTCTGAAAGGAAAACAGAATTTTTCAAATCTAAATATTTAATGAATATCGAAATTAATAAAAATGAATAGAAAATAATCAATATACAAATTTAAATTTAGATTAAAGGTAATTTCTTGTGAAAAAAAAGATTCAATTATGATATATGTAAGTTATATAGCGAATAACGGAGTTTAGCAGTTAGAATATTCTGTAATTTTTTTTCGTATAACACTGATATTTTTCAAAGAAAGTTTGGTAAAAATATTCCTCTCTTTAATTAAACAAGTTGTTCATCAAGTCGGGGAGGGACCATCATGATCAGCCATTATTTATATTAATGAAATTTGTAAACATAAAGCTCTCTTTACCATTTGTTGCTTAGAAGAAGATTTGTTTTTCTTGAATCTGCATAAAAATTTACAATTAGTGCGAAAGTGATTAGTAATAGATATTTTATTGTGTGCCTAAATCTTTGTACCTAAAACATCCCAGAAAGAATTTTCTCGCGGTTGAATTCTCGCAGAACGTTTTTGGGCTAGATGGGTAATCCAATGTTTGTATGATATCTGTTTTCGTGTTATAGAAAAAAGTGTGAAGTATTACACAACCCACAAGGTAGTGTATTTTATTAAAATAACAGATTTTCATTTAATCAAATTGAATCAAAGAATAAAGTAAATATATCCTTTAAAGTAAATGGTCCTCTGTTTTTTTTAGGCGGTCTTTACGTCTATTATTATTA
>JAAEAF010010150.1:0-12930 GCA_011037195.1 Triatoma infestans
TGTGTGTGTGTGTATGTATGTATTTGAACAGCATAGCTCAAAAACGAAAAACCGTAGAAAGTTTGAAACTTGATATTCCGTTTAGGTGTCACCATGGGATCTGACACTACGTTATCTGTCAAAATTCCTCAACCGGAAGTACCACTTTACTAGTTGGATTTTTTACTTTTTTGCGATTTTCTCAAAAATGGCTCCGACGATTTTCTTTAAACTTTAAACATCAACCACACATACAAAGAGCTACAACTTTTATTAGTAACATTTCTCCGGGAAAATGCATTGAAGGGCACTTTTGGGGGAGGGGTGAGGGTTAGGTTTCCATCTAAAGTGCTATTTCAGTTTATTAGACAATTCTGCCATCTAAATAATGTTAATTAGAATGAAATATGTTGTAGAAATTCCGAGTTTGAAAAAAATCGGATAACCGGAAGTGCGTTTACTTTACCACTTTACTAAATTATTTATTTCCTTTTTCGCAATTTTCTCAAAAATGGCTCCGACGATTTTTTTGAAAACTTCGTATATAAACTAAACATGCAAAGATCTACAACTTTTATCTAAAACATTTCTCTGGGAAAATTTCTTTTAAGAGCACTTTTAGGGGAGGGGTGGGGTTAGATTTTCATCAAAGTGCTATCCTAGTTCATTATACAATTCTATCATCCAAACATAATTAGTTAGAAATAAATAGATGGCTGAAATTCCGAGTTTCAAGAAAATTAGTAAACCGGAAGTGCGCTTTTACTGAACAGTTTTTTCAGTTTTCGACGAATTTCATTAAATTTGGTACACAAACTATAAAATTTGTCAATTATCATTTTGAGAACTGGAGTAAGAGAAAGTTGTGTGAGTGTTTCACACCAGATTTTTTTTTTAAACATGGTCTCCCTTTGTGTGTGTGCCCGCTCTAGCGGTTACGCCGCCCCAGACTAAAAGTCAAATTGCCGCCCCTTAAGAATATATATATATTTTTTTAAGCAAGTCAATGCATGTTCAAACACAAGCTAAAGCAACGCTCTGCTCGCGTGCTAATGCTATTCTCTTCAGAGAAGTATATGCATGTTGAATCAAGTTAAAGCATCGTCCTTTTTTCTAATTCTGCGTTAATTTTTCAATAATAGTGTAAATATCTTTAGCTTTTAGACATAAACAATATAAATATGCTACGCACTGAACATTTTTAGCTAAGGAAAAAATCGGTAAGTGAAATTTTCTATTAATTGGGTATTTAACATCAATATATTTCTCACACTTACAGCCAAAATGATGCCCCGGACAAATGAAAAATCGCACAAAATTCAAACTTTATATTTCATTTCAGATCTACCAGAAGACCTGACAATATGGTTTTTGTCAAATCGTTCAACCGGAAGTACCACTTTTCTGAATGGCTATTTCCAGATTTATTGTGATTTTCCCGAAATAGTTCCCAAACTAAATAGTACTTTAAACTATTATTTATCAATGATCAATAGATTCTTATATGAAACATTTTTATTTGAATGATTTTTTTATTTGAATTATTTTTCCGAGGGTAATTCATTTAAGTGGGGGGTGTGTTAATGCTTTCCTCCAAAGGGCATTTTATTACAGTTTCGGAAAGGAAAATTTCACTTACTCCTCTCGCCTGAGAACAGGGCTTTGAGCAAAGCCGTGTTGGAGTTCGAAATTGGTGGGAGAATGTAGGAGAAGGCTTAATGCCTTAGCTCGGAAGGGAAAGGTGCAGCTCTATTGGGTCATGCAGAAATAGAGGGCAACGAGAGGGCAGATCGGCTGGCTAGCGAGGGATCCTCTTTACCTTTTTGCCGTCCCAAGGTTTTGTGATGACCAGATCAGACTTTGGGAGACACGCAGAGGTGTCTCCAGGCTAAAAGATACATCAAAGGAACAAGCAGGGGGTTTCATATTACCTCTTGTCCCTTAGTAGGACAGTACTGAGGACCTTGGTGGGTGTAGTGACTGGACACACATGGGTGTCTAGTCATTTGCATAATATAGGGAGGACGTCTAGTCCCATTTGTCAGAATTGCGATGACGGAGTCAGGTAAACGGTGTATCACTATTTATGTCAGTGTTCCCGTTTCGTTGGTATTAGGTTTCGCGTATTTGGGAGGATACCACTCTCGCAGGATTGCTGGGCGAGTTGGAGTGAAGGATATCTTGATATTGCAAACTGACCGGTAGACTACCAGGGAGAGTTTATTAGGGGGATGAATTGGGGGGAAACGGGGGGATAAAAGCCATATGGGCTTAGGTCTCAAGCCAATTGGCACCCAGTTTCAATAATAATAATAATAATAATAATAATACTCCTGCCACCTCTAGATTTATGCCAAAAGACAAATGAGTCAAATTTGAAGTTCAAAAAAAAGATTGTCATTTTTATTATAATTGTATTAACTTAGTAAGTGCGTGGTTGGTTTCACTAATACTCCAATTATTCAAAAGATAAAAAAATTGTTTGAATAAACTAAATTAAGTGAAAACAAATGCAAAGCATGAGTTAGAGAATATGGAAAAACTGTCATGTCAAATCAAATATTTTATCACTGAATTTATTTATTTATCCCTTTAGTTGAAATTGTACACTAAAACTTTCTCTGATATTTGTGAATTGGAAGGGAGAGAATACGTTTTTAGTACCTATTACAAGCAGCACTCTCGGCCAGACCCTTTTGTGTCTGCAAACTGGATATTGTGTAGGTGGGGCTAATGAAAGTAATTCTTTAGTAAATCGGACACGAGAGTCCGTGTTGGTAATAGTGGTAACCAATTTCCTTTAAATGATATTTGTAATTCTGTATGTAAAGTCAGTATCAAAACATAGTTCCTATGTCACTTGTCTTAGTACAATCGATCCAGAGTTATCTGCAATCGAACTATTTTTGAGTTTTTATTTAAGTTTCAAAGTTTGATGCTATATGTTCCTACTTGAAAGTTTCAATAACTGTACTGATTGTCATGCTGAAATTGTTTTCATTGTTCAAAGTTAGCGTTTCAACTGCAGCTTTCTGTTCTGTAACTGTAGTGGAAGGACGAAATCGAAAAATAATAGTTTTGAAGGTATAGTTTAGAATATTTTATAGCAACAGAAATCTAACTTTGTTAATATTTCAAATGTATCTTAGTGCAGGGGTAGAGCCAGGTATATTAAATCTAGGTCATTGCTATTAGGAAAACAAAAGCACAAAAATCCGTTAATATAATACAATGCGACTTGGCCAATTGTTTTTGTTAGAGAGCATTGATTAGAATAGTCAGACTTCTGCTTTCAAACAAGACAGTCGTATTCTGCTTCCAAAGCCAGAACAGAACACTTCAGGAATCGCTCAATGCCAATGATAGATATTTGCCTTTATTCTAGATATACATCTGATTAATAGTTGTGATATTGTAAAATATTTGAATATCTTTAAAGATAATATATTTAATTTAATCTACCAGTGTGTTTTTAATTATTCTTATACTTCTATCTCAAACATACTTACAACCTCTTTTCACTAAAACGCTCAAGCCACTACAAACACACATCTCCAATCCATTACATAACAAATTCATTCATATTAGCCTAAGTACAATTCCTAGATGATAAACTCCCTTAGTATTGTAAGAATTGATTTTTACCACTGAGTTTTCTTCTCCATAGTTTAGCGAAGTTTGTAAGTTAATTTAGACATTATGAGATAATGATAATAATAATAATATATAAGACAAGGCGTATCTTGTTGGGATATTATTATAAGTAATAGATTGTGAATTAACATAGTAAAAGTAGATTTGGTGTACTCCCCAGCAGTATAAGTGATTAAGTATAAGAGAAGTTTTTTTTTATGTCACTAATATTTTTCTGATTAATGTAGTAGAAACTGAATAGCAGAGAGATACACAAAATTGACAATCTAGTTATTCGCTATTTAGGTCAGAGTAGAGTGAGAGACTCTGTACATATACAGCCGAGTTAGCCCTACAGGGGCACAGTTTACGACCAGTTAACAACGAGTCACCAACCTTCTACTATCTATCTCATCACACACTCTGTAACTCTCACTACCTAACTTCTATATACTTGTAAAGTCCTTGCAGTTTGTGTGAGATTTCTGATTATACATTGTTCGGCGTTTATTTCTACTTTATTCCTCTTAATCCTTTTATAGTCCTTGCAGTTTGTGTGAGTTCTCTCATTATAGTGTTCAGCATTTATTTCTCTTAAACCCAATCTCTCTAACTCAATGGATATGAGAAGGAGAGAGTTAGAGAGATTGGGTTTAAGAGAAATAAATGCTGAACACTATAATGAGAGAACTCACACAAACTGCAAGGACTTTAAAAGGATATAGAAGTTAGGTAACGAGAGATATAGACTGTGTGATAAGAAACGTAGTAGAAGGTTGCTGACTAGTTGTTAACTCGTCTCCTACTCCAGTGCGGCCTAAGTAGCTAGATTGGCCTAACTAGATTGTCAATTTTGCGTTTCTCTCTGCTCTTTGGATCCTATTACATTAAGAAGTAATTCAGAGATCGCTCAGGGAATTTAATTTCAATTTTGAATTCTGCCAATATTCTAATATGTTTCCTGAAATATATCTAGTGTAAAACAATCAAGAAACTTTCTCTTAATACGGCAGTTAGTACAGTTAAACAATTCAAAAAATTATCCTCTGCTGAATATGTTTGTTGGATCCGCAATGCTGGACAGGAACTACGATTTTATCCACCATAGCATGCTTCATTTTGTTGGTCCTAACCAGTTTCGGGATACTCATCCGTACATTCAGAGGAAGGCTATCAATATGTATCCGAAACAGGTTAGAACCAACAAAATGAAGGAAGGCTATGACGGATAAAATCCTTATTAATTATCCTTTAATTTGGAATTTTGTTTTACTCAAAAGTTTAGTTGCCCCAAAATAAATGAAGTGGTGGTAATAGTGTGGGGTAAATAAATGCGGTGTTTAGCATAAATTACAAATAATAATAGAATTTGATTAAATTAGAATCCAGAAGATAGCGCGGGATCTGACCACAACAAAATTCGAAATCTAGATCACAGAATCCTGAGAACCTCCCCCCCCTGAAGCGTGTTAGCTCATTCTCTAAAGTTGCATTTCCGATTAATCTATTTTCTTTAAATTTTGAATTCTAGTAACGCTCTTAATGTGTATGAGAATATTAATATAACCATTAAACTGAAGTGGCAGTTTAGAGGAAAGCTTAACTTTGTAGTTCCCCTTAATCCCTCCAAATAAACAATTGCCCCGAAAAAAATGTTTATATAATAGTATGGGCATTAATATGAGGAAATAGTAATGTAATAGGATCCGAAGAAAGGGATCAAAAGCAGAGAGAGAGAGAGACAAAAATTGGGAGTCTCACTCACTACTTAGGCCAGACTAGAGTGGGAGACTCTGTTTAAATATAGCTGCGTTAGCCATAGAGGGGACAGTCTTTAGAGCAGTTTATACAGCAGTTACAACGAGTCAACAACCTTTTTTTTTTTGCTCACTCTAAATCTCTCACTACCATTTTATAATACATTAAGTGTAAAGTCCAGACAGTTAGTGTTACGCTTTCTAATTATACAGTGTTCAGCATTATTGTTATGGTGGTTGGATCCGCAGAGCTGGAAAGCATCAGAGACATTTTCCATGATAGTCTGCTTCATTTTATGGTCATCGACCGGTTTCGGACGTTCGCCCATCTTCACGATGCATTTGTCAGGCAGTATGATAACACAGATTTGCACAAAGCAAATTCAGTTTACACACTCATATTAGAGTGTGTAAACTTTATATCAAGAGTGTATATCAAAGTATGTAAACTGAATTTACACTGTGCAAGTCTGTGTTATCGCACTGTCTGACAAACGCATCCTGAAGATGGGCGAACGTGCGAAACTGGTCGATGACCACAAAATGAAGCAGGCAATCACGAGAAATATCTCTGATGTTCAGCATTACTTCCAGTTTATTTCTTCTCATAAACCCAATTCTCTCCTTCTCATACCCATTTATAGTAAACGTAGTTTATTGAAATACTGGAAAAGGTACATTCAGAAAGTACCCAGAAAAAAAATCAAAATTCAGACTCCTAGCCCTGTGAGTAATCATGTTTATAATACAGTGGGAAGGCATTTAAACGGGAAAACGTATCGTTATAGTAGTGCCTCTTTTTTTTTATTATTATCATTTTTTTTTTAAAAAGCCATTTCCTCCGGGAAAATCCATAATACTTCTATTCTACTGGTAAAATATAAATATACATAAAATAACAAGTTAATATAATAATAAAACTTAATTAAGTCAAAAATTCTAGAGATAACTTTGAATGAGTATTACTTAAAGAGAAATTCTAATGTAGAGAATAAAAGAGTCGTCTAACGCAAGAAGATGGCAGTGGGCGGTGGGGGGGGGGGGAGAAAAAGTGATGTAGTACTCTCATATCTGCTTCTAACTTTATATTTCTCATAACAGAGGGCATACCGTCTTATATACAATAGTTTTTGTACATATTCATGTTATATATCTTTGTAGGTATATATAATAAAAACACACATACATAAAAAACATTTATATATATTTATAAAATATTACTTAGAAAATATTCTTTATATAAAAGCATCTGTTTATATCTCAATTTTTGTTTTTTTTCTAGCCCATTCTATATATGGTTTTAGTAAAATGTAAAATATAAATTATTTGGAAATATTATAGATTTTATTTGAGTAAAATATGATAATATATTACTAAAAGTTTATAAATAAGTCAGTAAATAAATAATTTTGTTTAGAAACAGGTATACTCCATATTAGTTATTAATTTTGAAACTTGCTATAATGGAGTCCGAATCATTATAAATTAATAGGATCCGAAGAAAGGAGAAACATATTCAACTTTTTTGAATTAAAAAATTTACTTACTCCTCATCTAGGACAGACTAGGGAGGGGCAGTTCAATTAATATAAATAGAGCGTCACAGTAACAGTTCAGAACAGTTTACAATCAGTCAGCAACCTTCTCTCATCACTCAGCCAGTCTGTCTATATATATCTCGCTACCTAGCTTCTGTTATACTTGTAAAGTCCTCGCAGTTTATGTGTTCTTTCATTACACAGTGTTCAGCATATATATTCTAGTTTATTTCACTAAAACCCGTCCTCAATAAATACTCTCTCTTCTTCTCACATACATTATATTACCTCAAGTTGGTATTCCAGGTTAATCTCCATGGAAGTTCATACGTACCCCAGAGCTTGTCTAAATAGACTGATTGAGCGTTTGAGTCAAAATACTTGTTACTATCTTTGCAGTTACTTAAAAAATAATTGTTTTTTCCAGTAAAACTCCGTATTGCATAAAATTCTGGGGAAAATTGCAAAAGAGCTTCTGTAAAGTTGCATTTCCGGTTATCTATTTTCTTTATGGTCTAAATAAGTTACCAAATAATATACAGCCAGTCAAGTATTCAAGAGCTTACTATGATTCTACAATATTGTAGAATCATAGTATATGATAATCATACCATAGGTGATTGTTATATGTTACGAGAGAACACTGTCCGTAAGCCTGCGGTACACTGAGGAAACTCCGGAAACCCAATAGATCTTTCAGGTTGCGTGCACTATCCTCTTAAATAAAAAAATAAAAATCTTCAATATTGACTGTGTTCTCGTCAGACTTCTTGTTTAATTGAAACCATCCTTTGTTCTTTTATGTCGGAAGGTGTTACTGAATTGCTGGATAAGATTGTAACTGATCAATTTTCTTTTCTCAATAGCTTCAAGGACGATTTTTCTTTGCAGATTGCTCGCTTCGAACCTATCCTTTCCTGATTCTCTCTTTCATTATACTTTCCTACTTCATCGCCGCTCACCTCCAAAAGCGTTTTCTTGGCCATGAATTCATATTCCTTTTTTTTCATTTATACTTCCATATATTTGCCTAATACAGTAAATACTTTGTAAAACACATATTGATTAATCCTGTTTGGTAATTAGTTGTAACACTGTTTACTATAAATACCTTCCTTTTATCCTCCCCTTGTAAATTTTTGTTGTGAAAACGAAATATTATTTATTAAAAGCCAGCGAAAGATAATCCCAAAGCTGTTATATATGTGCAAAACCCACAGGCTTTCCTGCCTGTTCTACAGTTTAATTTAACTAGATTTATCATAAAATTAAATTTACCCCCATCCTATAAATTATGTCGTTACGCTTTAATTAAACATTTAACAAACTTTAGTAAATTACTGGGCAATATCACGAATATGTTTCATATTAATATAGAACCCCCTCCCAACCGAAAAATAAAAAATTAATAAAGCTGCTGTTATTCTATTCTGAAAAAAAAATTAACTGTCTTTCTTCGGCTGCATACAGTATACCAGAGTTGGGCAGTAATTAATTACATGAGTATTTAATTACACCTTCATTACATGAGTAAAATTGGAACATGCTTTCAATAGGAAAACAGTTGAATGGTCCAAAATATAAAAATAACTGGTTCCAAAGAACAATTACACTGAAGTAATTGTAATATCCAATTGGAATTACTGTAATCGTTTTAAGTAATTGCAATTACTTCTTTCAATTATTGTAATTGAGGCTCTTAATTACAATTACTGCTTGTAGCTATGTAATTGTATTTACAATTACAATTACCAGTAATTCAATTACAATTACATGTACTTGTAATTGCAGTAATAGAATTACAAATACAAATACAAAAAAAATTGAGTAATTAAACAAAAGAAGACTCTGCCACATTTCCACTCAATAATCTCTTGAAAGAAGTATTTAACAATAAATATATCTCAGTAGAAATTCCATTGTTAATGTAAGTAAATTTATTTCTTGTGAGTCAGAATTTAATAAATAAAAAATATTTCCTAACATATGACTTTTTTCCTTTCTTTTTTTTACCGTTGACTAATATCTAATTACTTTTTTTAGTGTCATTTCGGCGTTAATGATTGCAATTACCAATTACAATTACTTGGAATTGCAGAAGTACAATTACATGTAATTGTATTGGTAATTGAATTACTTTGGCTCAACCAGTAATTGTAATTGTGTACCACAATTACATTACAGTGATTCATAAAGTAATTGCAATTACAATTATATGTAATTGTAATTATTTTTCTGCAATTTCAAATTAGAGTGATTGGTAAGTAATCGTAATTATAATTGAAATTACTTTTTGCCCAACTCTGCTGTATACTGTACATTGTGTAAAGCGCTGAAACAAATTTGTTATAATTTCATACTTATAATAATAATAATAATAATAAATTGTTTATTAATGATAAATTATTACAATTTTACATCATTAAAAAAATACAGAAGAAAACAATATGCATGGTCATAGGCCATCGGCAGAGTTGCTCTTTAAGATTTTTAAACAGATAAAAAGGTAAAATAAAATAAAGCAAAATAAATAAATAAATACAGATCCTTGTAGCGAAAATACAAAACTATCTACACGCATTAATAAACATATATAAATAATAATAAACATAATAAACAATTGGAATAATATGAATAAAAGCAGAAATTCTTTCTGTTTACAAATTGACACTCAACACAATCTAGTAATTCCCTTTATTTAGTACAAAAAAAGTACTTAATCATTAAATTGCTTAATCAGCATCTTTCTGCATTTACCAGCTGAGCGAATAAATCTATCTAATACCGACCAATCTTTTCCATTTAAATAATCCATCAATTCTGTTGTACTTAATTGCCCTTTGCCAAAACACCTGACTCTAAATTCCCTCAGAATTGGACAAACAGCTATAAAATGAATCACATCCTCTTTTGCCCTCATATTACACATTGAACAGTAATGTTGTGCTTCCGTACGAACTACAGTGTAATTTAACTTAAGAAGCTGCCCTCTCGCTCTAAATATATTACTTATTAAATAAGTATTATTGTCATCAGTCATATAATGGTTATCCAAACATAACCTCAAATCTTTATAAAGACAATGAAAAGAGATGACTGAGCTTTCTCTATACAATCTTCTCTAAACGCTTGTTTTATCCGCTCAAACAGTCCCTCCAAAGAATCCACGCCCTTCTTTCCTACAAGAAACTCATCAAAACTATAACTATATTTATTAAAAAGAGAAGAACAGACATCATACCAATAAATTTTTCTTTTTATAATTTCTTTCGCAAGCATACATGGCAGCCTATTATCCGGTAACGATAGTACGCTCTTAATATATTTCAAAAAGAGCCTCAATGTAAACAAGAATATAGGTTCAGCTCCAGTTTCTAAATAAATTACGTAATGCGGAGTATTTCTAGGCAATAAAAATATTTTTTTTACAAAAAAGGTATATAACTGTTCTACCGAATCATACCGCATGAAGCCCCAGATTTGCACACCGTAGCATATAATCGCTCTGGCCACCGCTTGAAATACCTCATATTTAGTGGAGATAGGAACATCTTTACTTTTCAGACTAGCATAACTCACATTCAAAGCAAATTTAGCTACAGATAACTTCTCCCGAAAATGACGGCTGAAAGATAATTTTGGGGTCATGTGCATGCCTAAATACTTATATGTACTGACATTTTCAATCCTTTTCCCTTTAAAAAACCACCGCTCATTCTTTGCATGTCTACCTCCATTCTTAAATACTATTATTTTAGACTTGTCTAAATTCAATGTCAAATTCCACTGATCACAATAGGCGCTCATTCTATTAATCACTGCCTGCAGTATGGATGGATGATCCGCATACATAAGGCAGCGTATATTTACTCCTGCAACTCATATTCCGCCCTCCAGAACCTCATGAATATCATTCACAAAAACTGAGAATAAGAGAGGCGAAATCACACATCCCTGTTTCAATCCAGTTTGCGTAATGAAGCTCTCAGAGACTCCGTTTGTCGTCCAGACACTTGCTTCTGTATTTGTGTATAACCCCTGCAAAACTCGAATAAATTTTGTAGAGACGCCTATAGAATAAAGTTTATAATAAAGTTGATTCCTGATTGGTGAGTCAAATGCCGCCTTGTAGTCAACAAAAAAACAGAAAAGTTTTCCTTTTTTATCATAAGTCTTTAATTTAATTATATTTACAAGGTTGAACACGTTATCAGCCGTAGAATAGCCCTTTCGAAAGCCAGACTGATACTCTATTAATATTCCTTTATCATTAATAAATGTCTCTAATCGCTTCAACAATAAGCCGCTAAATAACTTTGAAATACTATCTGAGAAGGAAATTCCCTTATAATTACCGACATTATTAACATCTCCTTTTTTATATAGCGGGAAAATTATAGATTTAGAAAAGCTTGGAGGGACCGTAGCTGTATCAAAAATATAATTAAGTAAATCAAGTAATCTCAGTAAAAAATTATCCGAGCTGTTTTTAAAGAATTCAATCGGTCATACTTATAGTTTCCTACATATAAAGTAACAATATTAACACTATTTTATTTAATTACATTTTTATTAATAATTTCATGTACAATATTAAATAATTTATAATGTGGGATGTTTGGTTTCCTTAATAACTATAGACCGATTGATCCTTAAACAAAAAGTTTTATTTTGAATACCAATTAACAATAAACATGATTAATGAAATACAGAATGTGTTTAAATTATTAAAATAAAGTTACCTTCAACAAAAACATCGGTTTTTATAGTCAATGCAATACTGGATGATATAACAAATAATTAAAACTCCAGAAATGATGGCTACTTTGTATATAAATACAATACTTCCTCTTACTAGGAGTAAGAGAAAGTAAAAATTGAAATAACAAAGAATAATTAAAACTCCAGAAATGATGGCTGTTTTGTATATAACAAATAAAACCTCATCAACACATATGTAAATAGGTTAGGTAGGTTTGGTGCTAAAGCGAAAAGATTAATTAATGATTCCATATGTAAATCATTTCCGGAAATTAAAACTTTGTCGATAACATCATTATTCTAGGCTTCGATATTAATTATGGTCGATGTACAAAGAGTCATTATCGCATTACCCGTGCACTGAGTGTTTTTGAGGATTCCAAATTTGCCATTATTCTGGCTAAGATATTATTTCACTTAGCGCCCGTTTATTAATATCGGTAGTAATGTTCAATACTTTACTAAGTTTGTTTTTTCTTCCAAACATTTTTACTTTTCTAAATGAATAAAAATATTATAACAAATAATACAAACTTAAATAATTAAAAACTACAAAGAAAAGTAAAAATTAAATAGAATGCTGAAATTAAAAAAAAAAATTACAAGGACTAAGAGAAAGTAAAAAGAGAAAAAGAGTAAGTACAAAAAAGAAGTGTAAATTTAATACAGATTTGATGATAAGACAAACCAAGACAGAAAAAAAAGTGAACTTTTAACCTTAAAGTTTCGTCGATCACACAATTCACATTAAATAACATACAAAAAATGGTCAAAACAAACATTTTTTTATTTTACACTTCGTGCAAATCAAAAAATCAATCTAAACACAAAATTTAAAACAAACTAAACAAATAATTCTGATAAAAAAATTTAATGTAATAAATACTCACTCTAAAACATATGTTCACCTACATGCACGCACCCAAGCGACAAAAATGAAAAGGCAACATTCACTTTTACAGATTTATCACAAAAGATGCCTATAGTGACATCTGGTTGAGGGCAGAAGAGCTAAGATTTCGCCTGAATTAACCATCCCTTTCCTTATTCTTATTAGGATATTTTTCATTAAATATTTTTGTAATCTTTATTATAATAATAATTAGACAATTTTCAGACATTTAAAATCATAGATATAAAATAATTAACTAAAAACATATCATTTATTATAAAAAGTCTTCTTCAATATTGAACTTCACTAGGAAATGTCTTTGAATTAAAAGCTAATCAAAATTAAATTTTCAGTCACTTTGTCTTTAATT
>JAAEAF010010151.1:0-44924 GCA_011037195.1 Triatoma infestans
TGAAATTCGTCGAAAACTGAAAAAACTGTACAGTAAAAGGGCTCTTCCGGTTTACTAATTTCCTTGAAACTCGGGAATTTTGGTGAATCTATTTATTTCTAATTAATTTTCTTTGGATGATAGAATTGTATAATCCAACTATAATAGCACTTTAGAGAAAAACATAACCCCACCTCTCCCCTAAAAGTGCCCTTAAATGAATTTTCCCAGAGAAATGTTTTAAATAAAAGTTGTAGATCTTTGCATGCGTAGTTTCTATAAGAAAGTTTCAAGAAAATCGTCGAAGCTAATTTTTGAGAAAATCGCGAACAAGTGAAAAAAAAAAATCATTTAGTAAAGTGGTAAAGTAAACGCACTTCCGGTTATTCGATTTTTTTCAAACTCGGGAATTTCAACAACATATTCAATTGTAATTAACATTATTTCGATGAAAACCTAACCCCACCTCTCCCCCCGTAACTGCCCTTAAATGAACTTTCGCAGAGAAATGTTACAAATAAAAGTTTTAGCTCGTTGCATGTGTAGTTGATGTACCAAATTTGAAGAAAATCGTTGGAGCCATTTTTTGAGAAAAACGCAAAAAAGTAAAAAAAACAACTAGTAAAGTGGTACTTCCGGTTGAGGAATTTTGACGGATAAGGTACAGTCAGATCCCATGTTGATACCTAAACGGAATATCAAGTTTCAACTTTCTGCGGTTTTTCGTTTTTGAGCTATGCTGTTCACATATACACACTGTGAACACACACACACACACAGACCATTTTTCTAAAAACCACTTTTGTGGACTCAGGGGACCTCAAAACGTGTATTTCCCCAAGAAAACTCGATATCGAAAATTTGACACGATTACAATACTTTCCTCTTACTAGGAGGAGTAAGAGAATTAAATTAAAAAAAAAAAATCTGGTGTGAAACACTCACTATACTTTTCGCTTGCGCGTTTTTTTTTTATTTAAGGCGCGTCATCATCTATGGTCATTAGCGCCCGGAGCCTTCTCAGTGCACTACCGGGTTCCATAGAGAGTGTTCTCTCGTTAAAGCACAACACTGTCCACCACCGCACAGTCAGCTGTAGAGGCTCCTAGGTAGAAAAAAATCTAAGGGTAGCATACTGGGATTCGAACCCGGAACTAACGGCGCTAACATTCAGCTAATTCCTTTCTTTTCCCTTGGCTTATGCCAATTAACAATGTCACAGAGACCCTAGTTTGGTCCTTGTCTGTAAAGGGTAGAGTGTATGTAGTGGTGGTTGGTACCGCAGAGCTGGAAAGCATTAGAGACATTTTCCGTGGTAGCCTGCTTCATTTTTCCCATTGTTCGTCCATCTTCAGGATGCGTTTGTCAGGCAGTGTGGATGGGCGAACAAGATGGGTGAACGCCCGAAACCGGTCGATGACCACAAAATGAAGCAGGCTTCCACGGAAAATGTCTCTGAGAGTGTATGCAGTTCTATGTGTATTGTGAACGAAGTGCATGGAGTACTTGAGCTGTGGTAACCCAAAGGAGTGGGTTCGCTACTCCCCAAGTAACTGCATGTAACATATACCCTTGCGGGCGAAGTGTAATTTTGGATAATGCTTTATATTGCCACTCCCCCAAAACCCCCCCATTTAAATCAATTTTCTTGTAGGGACTCGAACCTGAGTCCTCCACGTGGGAGTCCACTACGCTAACCACTATTAAATAATTACGCTACTCTAACCACTACGCTAATCTAATTAATTATATTTAAATGAATATAATTATATAAATAAACGGAAATAAGCACTTTTATAAGAAAACATAATCTAATTAATTATATTAATCCCTTCCCTTTTACTACAGTTTACTATTCCCCTTCCCTTTTACTACAGTTTACACAGAATTATAAATGATTAATTTTTACTTAATTGTTTTACATTGTCTTCAATTTTATATCAATTGGGGAGATTCTAAATTTAATAAGCTTGACTTGTTTGTGGTAAGCATAACTTCCCCGTTCAACACTCTAAAACTTCATTAAATGAACTTTCTTACAATAAAGTTTCAAACAAAACTTATAGGTCCCTCCCCCCCGTATTCATAGTTTTTATCAGAGAAAAACGCAGGAAAACTGGTGGGAGGGGGACTGTTCAGTAAAAAAAAAAAAAAACACTTCCGTTCAACGGATTTTTTTTTCCAAACTCGGAAAATTTTGGTAAAATATATTCATTCTAATTATTGATATTATTTAGAGGGATGGGATTAGCTCAATGGTAAGCGCGCTGGTCTAGCAACGTGGAGATCCCTGGTTCGAGTCCAGCTGTTGCCCTTAAATTTTTTTCTTTCTAGGAGCCTCTTACCGTTCACTGTCCGGTGATGGACAGTGTTGCCTGTAACGAGAGAACACTGCCTGGAGGCCGGCAGTGCATTGAGAATGCTCCATTTCTTTGGGGTAGCCATATAAGCCCAGATGGGCTTTGGATAGCCTAGTACTTGGTCCCTTTCCGCAGACAATAAAAAAAAAATAATAATAATACTGAATATGTAGATGGGTCCACAACGTTGGATAACATCTGGTATTTTTATCTTTCGGATTTTCATCCATCGTCAGAGTCCATTTCAACGCAATGTTTTTGTTATACTCACACTTGTTGGTTTTATGGAGAAAAACGCTGGGAAACTGAAAATAATGAAAACCACTAATTGTCGACATGAACTCTCTACATGAACTTGGTGAATTTGCTCTGACAATGGATGAAAATCCGAAACTCGTCGTAGGAATGCTACGACGGATAATATATCAGAATAATAATATTATTTAGATGATATAATTGGTATATTGAATTAAAATAGCCACTTTAGGTGGTTGGTTCAATGTTATGTATTTGGGCGTTTTTTTCTGGACTATAATCTAATCATTCCACTATTGCCTGCAAGGTAGCTATATAAATATTCTTAACACCACCTCTTTAGGGAAGTTTGTTGAATGATTGTAGATTGTTGTAGAGGGATTATTGCACTGCGACCTGTAAGATCTATTGTGCCCTTCCGGAGCCTTCTCAGTGCACTGCCAGCCTCTCCGAGCAGTGTTCTCTAGCTACAGACACAACACTGCCCATCACCGGACAGTGAGCTGGTAGAGGCTCCTAGGAAGAGAGAAAAAATCTAAGGGCAGCATGCAGGGACTCGAACCCGGGACCTGCGCGTTGCTAGTCAAGCGCCGCTCTAACCACTGACCTAATCCCTTCCTTCTCCCTTGGACTTACTCCAATTAACTAGTGCATGTAGTACTTACTACATGTATATTGTCGTACTTTACTGACAAAGTACATGAAATACTGAGCTGTGGTAACCCGTAGGGTTATCTCGCTATTCCCCAAATAACTGCATGCAACAGATACTCCTTGCAGGCTTTGTAAACGATAATTGTCAATTTTTATAACTATTGTTAACTGGAGTAAGTAGAAATCGCTTGAGTGTTTCACACGATTTTTTTTTTGCGTACCTTCACAGGACTTAAAACATGTATTTTGAGGTTTTTAACTTGGTATTAACTTGCTTCTGGTATTTTCTGGACTTGAAAGATTTTGAGATGATGGCTGTGAGTGGAAAACAAAGATTTTGCAGCCTTGAAAGTCAATCAGTCAATCGTTTGGGGAATTTGTAAATCTATAGTGAGAGAATAGTACAGATAGGGGAATGTTTTTGCTTTCGCTTAATGTTAAAGTTGGGTGGGGAAAGGGGAGAGGTTGTGAAAGGTGAAGTGTAGGGTTCCCTTTACAGGCAACAAATAAACTGGATAATTAAGGAGTTGAAAAAAAAAAATGTTCAAGAAGTGGCGCTGTGTTAGAACGTAGATGAAGTCATTATGATCCCCCCACCGCGACCACTTGTTGTGTTGGGCATGGAAGGCAAAGTGGTGGCGGGACGGGGTTTGGGGTGGGGGCTACGCCTCCCCCTTCACAGCGGTAAAATAACAGTGTTCTCTCGCTATGCATTCACCTAACCTCCATCCCCACCGCAACCAGATAAAACAAATTGTTAAAACTGCCCCGTCAAGAGAGAATGAGTCCTGGCCCCGGACTGCCTCGATCCGACCTTCTCACAATCACCAACATGCCAAACTTTTACCATTGTAATTGTAAATTATTGTTTATACAGACATTTTTGTCTTATCTCCAAATTTTATATTAATGGATGTATCTAAATTTAATCAAACCGCAACTTTTCTCTCCATCATTTCCGGTAAACCAACCAATTTTCTGTTAAACTCGTAATATTTTGGCAACATATTTAATTCCAATAATTAATATTAATTTAGATGTTAGAATTATATAAATAATCGGAAATAATCATTTTTACAAGAAAACATAATCTAATTAATTATATTATATTTAGATGAATATAATTATATAAATAAACGGAAATAAGCACTTTTATAAGAAAACATAATCTAATTAATTATATTAATCTAGACCATAGAATTATAAAAATAAACGGAAATAAGCACTTTTATAAGAAAACATAATCTAATTAATTATATTATATTTAGGTGAATATAATTATATAAATAAACGGAAATAAGCACTTTTATAAGAAAACAAAATCCAATTAATTATATTAATCTAGATCATAGAATTATAAAAATAAACGGAAATAAGCACTTTTATAAGAAAACATAATCTAATTAATTATATTATATTGTAGGTGATATAATTATATAAAAATAAACGGAAAATAAGCACTTTTATAAAGAAAAAAATATAAATCTAATTAAGTATATTAATCTAGACCATAGAATTATCAAAAATAACGTGAAATAAAGGCCTTTTATAAGAAAACCATAATCTAATTAATTATATTATATTTTAGGGAATATAATTATATAAATAAACGGAAATAAGCACTTTTATAAGAAAACAAAATCCAATTAATTATATTAATCTAGATCATAGAATTATAAAAATAAACGGAAATAAGCACTTTTATAAGAAAACATAATCTAATTAATTATATTATATTTAGATGAATAGAATTGTATACCAACAATTGTGACCAACTGGCACAGGAATGGAGCAAACATTTCATTTTGGTGGGCCGGAACTTGTCCTGGGCGTAACGAAAAGGACGGCGAAGGCGTCTCTGAAGGAATTGACTCTCAGAGGGAGCACAGCCATTACTGGAGGCTAAGCACTGGGGCAAAACATAGCAAGGTGGTGATACCCAGAGCTATGCCCTAGGTCTAAGTAGGCATCTAACTTGGAGCCTTAGTGCAGACTATGTCAGGAATAGGAGGAGGCTGCCTGTCACCGTCCTGCTGTTTGACTGCGTTGCTGTTCGACAGATTGCTGTACGAGATCTTTGGCACTTTGAGACCGGAGGCGATAGTGGGGAAGGCCCTTGACCTCATGAAGCGCAGAGGTTTCTCTACTAGCCATAAGAGGGTTGGCACAATAAGCCTCAATAAGCTGGCTGGGGTGTCTGGGTTGGAGTCCCATCCCCCTCAGGTTCAATCTAACCTAATCTAATTCTAATTAATATTATTTAGATGAATAGATTCGTACAATTAACCAAAATTAGTACTTTATAGGAAAACCTAGCCCCCTCACTCCCCCCCCCCCAAATTTTCCCGGAATATTGTTTCAAATAAAAGTTGTAGGAACTTTGTATATGTACTTAATATATTAAGTTTAATGAAAATCGTAGGAACTAATTTCGGGAAAATTGCAAAAGAAGTGACAAGTGGTAGGTACTACTACCCGGTTGGGGAATATTGACAGATAACTTAATATCGGATCCTATGATCCGGTTTCTTAAACGGTATATCAAGTTTGAACTTTCTATGATTTTTATTTTGCGTTTTTGTGCTATGCTGTTCACATAGATACACATACAGAACATTTTCTAAAAAAACACTTTTTTGGAAAGCGGGAAGACTCAGGGGACTTGAAAGAATGATTACAGTGTAGTCCAGAAGAGCGTGCTAGTATTGGACTAGCACTCCATGTTAGCATTCCAAGTTTAAAGGGAATCGTTGTAGCCGTTTTAGACAAAATTCACCCAAAACCAATTCTGTAAACACTCACGTCCAATAAATCGATTTTATAAAAATTTGGCAGTCTAGCAATGCTTCTAAAGTATATTAGTATTATATAGATGATAGAACCATACATTGTACTAAAGTGGTACTTTGGTAGGCAAAGCAACGTTTGAGCAGGCTGCTCCCCGCAAGAAATCAAGTTTCCTGCAAAATGCTTCATCAAATAAAATTGATACGCATTGTATTCAAAGTTTCAACGAAAATCGTTGGGGTCAGCTATTTTTTTTACTTTCTCCTACTCTGTGTGTGTGTGTGTGTGTCTCTGCCAAAAACATAACTCAAAAAATGAAGAATCGTAGAAAGTTCCAAACTTGATATTTCCGTTTAGGTATCACCATGGGACCCGGTCAAAATTTTAAGTTATCTGTTAAGATTATCTAAACCGGAAGTACCATTTTATTTATTCATTACTTTTTTTTATTGTTACACCAGCGTTTTCTACGCTATAAGTAACACTGATAAGTCCTCACGCGTTGGTCTAGTGGCTAGCGCACTCGCCTTTCTTGCGAGAATTCAAGGTTCGATTCCCGTGATGGGGGCAATGTCGGGTGTTTGACCCAGCATCGTGATAAAAAAATGGGAAGCAATTACAGTTAGTATCGCCCTAGGTAGCAAAGGCCGCAAACTAAACGATGTGGGAACTGTGGCGTGCTTACCCAACCACTCCCCCCCCCCACTATTCAAATTTCCGTCCGGCAAGCCTTGGCCCCCTTCATGGGCTGTTATGCCATAGGGTTTTTTTTGTTTAGAATCAGAGTAAATTCTACAAATTTTTTTTTTTGGTAGAGAATTCATTTTAACGCAATATTTTTTTTGCGTTGTTATACTCATACTTTTATTGGTTTTTCTTTTATTTTGCGGGAGGTTATAAGTTTTATGTTCAGGTACATGCAAGGTTATGTACGCACTCGCGCACACGCATGCTCCGAGGAAAGAAGCTACCCAGCGGTAGGTAGCTCTCCCAAATCTATGGTTTGAAGAAAGGAAATCGCGAGAGGCTACTAGCGATTTAGACGCCTGGGATGGTTATCTGGAATAGTGCGAGAGAATAGGTGGTGAACTAAAACGGATTAGAATGGGATTTCAGGGATTGATGTGATTTTTTATATCGGATTCTGGCGAAACTAAGATTGACAAAAGGCATTTCAAGGTCACTATGGATGGCTAAGTTGGAAACAAAGAAGAGGGGCATTAACGATGGCGCGAAGGATTTTAGATTGAAGAGATTTGGGCGCGCCAAGTCTTTGGAGATTAGGTTGGAACGTTTTATTGAACCCCCATAAACTCAATGCCGTACGTCCAGATGAATTTTATAATATTGACGTATATATCAGTCTTTTATTGTCTAACGACAAATTTAGATCTGTTGTCCAGTAGTTATTTCAATAATTAATAGCGTCTGTTGATACCACCTTACTAAGTAATTTTTTTTTGTTACTTTTTTTGGGGGATTTTCTCTAAAATGGCTCCCAAAAGATTTTCTTTAAACTATGTATGTGAACTACACATATAAACAGCCACAACTTTTTATTTGAATCATTTCTCCCGGGTAACGTCATTTAAGGGGACTTTTTGAGGGTGGGGGAAGCGAAGCGTTGGAGTCATGTTTTCCTCGGCTATCTTACTTGATTTTAACTAATTCTACCATCTAAACAAAATTAATTAAAAAATAAATAGATTGCCCCCAAAAAGGTTTCGAGATTCAAGAAAAATTAATAAACCTCGAAAGTGGTGTTTTTACTGAACAATTTTTTTTTTTTTCATTTTCGCGATTTAAAAACAAAAAAAAAACCTGCAATTAAGAGAAAGTTGTGTGTGAGTGTTTCACACCAGATTTTTTTTTTTTTTATTCAGATATAATGGCAAGTTTCGGTTGACTTTTTTTTTTTTTGTTTACCCGAAACCATCGTGTTTTAGCGGAAGTGATACTTGAACGGATTAGTTTGTGCTATCTTCCCGCGTTTTTTCGTTTTTTTTTTGGTGGTAAAACTCAATTTTTCAAAATCCTTGATGCTATGCAATTTTTACTCCAAAAAAATACAGTGAACGAAGTATGTTGCTACCTTATTACTTACGTGTACCTACCACGTGCTGAATCTAACCGTTAAGTTTTCTCAAAATAATTCTTTAAACCTGGTTATTCAGTTCATACATAAAAGGCCTATCACTTTTATTACAAAAAAAACTAGAAAACTAATGTTTGAGACGCCCTGTAGGGGGTTGGGAGCCAGAATGTTTTTAAGTCGCCCCACAAAAAGCCACTTCACGTACTGGCCCTCACATGTCACACCACATATGTACCAAATATATTTGATTTGTTTAGAAGCCATTAAATAGTGATTAAATGAAGTGGAGAACCGTAAGTAACCAGAAAGCGTTCCTGGCAAACCTAACAATGAAAAAAAAAAATTGCCGTGAAACACTCATACAAGAAAACACAGAACTGTACAGTAAATTCAACACTTCCGGTAAACTAATTTCCTTTAAATTGGGTGAATTTTGACATTACTTAATTTTTTTATTTTTTTTTTATTGTCTGCGGAGTGGGGAAAATTCCTATGCTATCCCAAAGCACTTCTGGGTCCCATATAGCTATCCCAAAGTTCCGGTGCCTTCTCAGTGCACTGCCGGCCTTCGGATAGTGTTCTCTCGTTACAGACAACCGAACAGTGAGCTGTAAGAGGCTCCTAGGAAGAAAAAAAAAATCTAAGGGCAGCATCTGGACTCGAACCCAGGACCTCCGCATTGCTAGTCCAGTGAGCTACCACTGAGCTAATGCCTTCCCTTTCATTATAAGTAATTTAATATCAGATTATAATGGGGTTGATGAACGAGAGAAATGGTCTGGTTTGAATGAACAAACAAAATATGGCTGACACTGTATAATGTAAAAAGTGACCCTGACTGCCTGGACTTTACACTGAAAATGGTAGAGTATGATAGAGTGGTAAAGGGTAAGGTAAATGACACGTTGTGACTGGCGAGTAAACTCTGTTGTATATCTATTCTCCCGTCGCTGGATTTATGTAGTTTCTCCCACTCTAATCTGAGAGTATGGTCCTGTCATATTTGTCTCTCTTTCTCAGCTACGGATCTTCTCTTTGGATCCTATTACACAGATGATGGAATTGTTTTCCGAACAAATGTTTCAAATAAACGTTTTGTAGGTCTATGTATATGTAGTTGATATAACAAAGTATAAGAAACTCGTTCAATATATTGTGTAAAATGGGTCCACAGTGTTTGATAACATCTGGTATTTTATCCCACATAGCATTATATCCCACATTATATACACCACAATTGGCTATTATATCTCACAATTTTAAATTATCTGTCAAAATTCTCTAAACCGGAAGTACCATTTTATTTATTTATTATTTTCTTATTGTTACACCAGCGTTTTCTACGCTGTAAGTAACACTGGTAAATCCTCACGCGTTGGTCTAGTGGCTAGCGCAATCGCCTTTCTTGCGAGAATTCAAGGTTCGATTCCCGTGAGGGGGAATAATGTTAGGTGTTGACCTCTAGCATCGTGATAAAAAATGGGAAGCTACAGTTAGTAGCGCCCTAGGTAGCGAAGGCCGCAACTAAACGGTATGGGAACTGTGGCGTGCTTACCAAACGCTCCCTTCCCACACAATTCAAATCGCCGTCCGGGGCTGTTATGCCATAGGGTTTTTTTTTTTTTTTTGTAGAAAGTTCCATTTCAACGCAAATATTTTTTTTTTTTGTTACACTCATACTTCTATGGTTTTTTCTTGTATTTTGCGGGGAGGTTATAAGTTTAATGTTTCAGGTACATGCAAAGGTTTATTGTAAAAAAAAAAAAAAATCATAGCGTGCTGCAAATGGAATTAAAAAAATATTAGATTGTTATAGAAAATCGTTCTGGAAACCATTTTTTTTTTTTTTTTTTTGAGAAAAATCGCTCAACTGCAAAATTTTTGGCAGATAACTTGCTGTCAGGATCCTCATGGTGATATACATTAATCGGGAAAAATCATCCCAAAGTTCCGGTTCCTTCTCAGTACATTTGCCAGCCTTCGGATAGTATTCTCTCGTTACACACAACATTGTCCATTATCGGACAGTGAGCTGTAAGAGGCTCATAGGAAGAAAAAAAATCTAAGGGCAACATAGCTGGACTCGAACCTGTGACCTACGCGTTGCTAGTCCAGCGCGCTACCATTGAGCTAATCCCTTCCCTTTCATTGTAAGATGATAGAAATCTGTAATAAAGTGAAATACAGGAAGACCTACACCCCCTTACCCCCTTTCTGTGATTTTTTTACATTTTTTAAACCACTTTTTTGGGGAGGGGAAGGGGGAACTCAGGAGGAACCTCAAAATGTATATTTTCGGTGTAAAAATTTGATATCATAAAATTTAACACAATTACAATACTACCTTTTAATTGAATGAAAATTAAGCATGCAACATGCTTCAAAAAAAAAATTCTATGAAATAGTGATAGGCCTATTGTGAGTATTTTATGTGAAGTGGAAATCATGAAAAAAAACTTAGTATCATTTTTTCGGTTGAGGGTTATCTTTAAACTTGGTAGTTTTACTATTTTGGAAAAAAGAATTCACGACAAATTTGACACAACCCAACAATATTTTAAGAGAAATTTAAAAAAAAAATGTATACGCTTTATAAGAAAAGATAGGCTGTATTTAAGTATAAAAAGGCAAGTTCCAATAAGGGGCACAAAAAAAAAAAAAACAAAAAAAATGTCGGAGCAGATTGTGCTGTAGATTGCAGGCAATCTCTCTTCAAACCCACTGACATCTCAATTCAACATTAGAGACACCGCTAGCCATGAAGTGGCGGCGAGGGGAAGGGAAGGCGACGGTGTTTGGTACGAAGAGTGGTTGAAGAAATTGTACTGTAGAGAATACCCCTCGGCTGTTCTAAACAGGCAGGATCTCTCTGTGTGACCACCACTTCTTCTTTTACAGGACCTTACCATCCCGTGGTGGCGGAGAGGGGTTGGGTGAAGGGTGTCGGACAGAGAGCGTAAAAGAGGGGATAACCCCCCCCACACACAAACACATACACACACACACACACACACACACACACACACAACCCAATGCTGGCCCATTGTTACAAAGTAGTGGGGCAACCTACAAAAAAGATAGCTACAACTCTGGCTACAATCAGTAACTGTCTACAAATTCATGAGTACCAAAGTGATTTAAGCTTCAATAGTTTAAAAAAGTGTATAGCAAAATACTAGGCCTAAAGTTCATATAGGAAAAGATAAATTAGTTTTTATGTCAATTATATTAAATTATAATCAATACAAAAGACATGAGATATTATAAGCTCACGCAGCACGCAAATTATAAGGTAATAAATAATTTTTAGTTTAAAAAAAATTACCCAGTAAACTATTAGTTTATTAAGCTAATATTGCCAGGCATTTAAATATGACCAGTTACGTATTAAAATAAGCTAAGCGCTTAAGTTTTATTAGAACAGATTTGCGGTCTGAACTGATAAACTTATAAAAAAAAATTCCCAGTAAACTATTAGTTTATTAAGCTAATATTGCCTGACATTTAAATATGATCAGTTACATATTAAAATAGGCTAAACATTAAGTTATTGCTTATTAGGTTAACAGAGATATTGCTGTTTGAACTGACAAATTTACAAAACATTTTCCAGTAAACTAATAGTTTATCAGGCTAATTTTGCCTGACATTTAAATGTGACCAATTACGTACTAAAATTAAGATTTTATTAAAACTGACTTAAGTGTGTTAGAGATATTGCAGTCTGAACTGACAAACTTACAAAAAATTCCCCAGTAAACTATTAGTTTATTAAGCTAATATTGCCTGACATTTAAACATGTCCAGTTACATACTAAAGTAGGCTAAACATTAAGATTATATTACACCAGACTTGCGGTCTGAATTGATAAACTTACAAAAAATTCCCCAGTAAACTATTAGTTTATTAAGTTAATATTGCCTGACATTTAAATATGACCAGTTACATACTAAAATAGGCTAAACATTAAGATTTTATTAAACCAGACTTGCGGTCTGAACTGATAAACTTACAAAAAATTCCCCAGTAAACTATAAGTTTATTAAGCTAATATTGCCTGACATTTAAATATGACCAGTTACATACTAAAATAGGCTAAACATTAAAATTTTATTAGACAAGACTTGCGGTCTAAACTAATAAACTTACAAAAATTCTCTAGTAAACTACTAAGTTTATTAAGTTAATATTGCCTGACATTTAAATATAACCAGTTACGTATTTAAAATAAGCTAAACTTTAATATATTATATGGGACATTGTTGTTGTGGCACTGTTATCGCAAAACTGCATATAGTATTTTTTTTTTTTTAATAATAATTTTTAATAAATACATAACGCAGTTTTTAAAGTTTCAAAATAAACATTTAAAACATGTGTGTGTTGATAGTTGATAATTGTACTAGTAGAGAGTGTGCACCAGATGTGGGGTGGAGGGGGGCTCCAGGTAAACAAACCTCTTCCACCACTAAGCAAATATTGAATGTAAAGTATTTGTGAGTAAACAAGTTGTCTTAGCACTTTAAAGCACAGTTCAGTTAATATTTACAAATTAAACACAATTAGTGCTAATTAAATTAGAATAGAAATGTGTTTATTAAATGTCTGTTTGTCCATATGTTGGATATGTTAATGAGTACTAATGGGGGAATATATCTGTTGTTAACAGTCTTATGATTAAAATAAAAGCAGCTTATGGCATGAAACACTCGCACCGCATTCACTCAAATATTTTTACTAAATCATTTGTTGTCCCTAATATTTATTATTCAACAGTGCAACCATACATTATGCTAATTTTAAAGTTTGCAGCGAAAACCATAATCTTTCAGCCTGAAAAAAATAAGTCGCAGGAAGTTTAAAACTTGATATTCCACTTAGGGTACTTACCACTGGCATAAGTCACAAAATTTCGGGCAAAATCTATGAACTTCCCCCCCACCCCCATTTTCACCGTTTCCAACGATTTTCTTTGAAATTACTCCAAATACGTTGTGTTTTTATTTAGGAATAACATATGTATTAAACAGTTGTGTTTTTTTTTTGTATGTCGGAATCGAGCCCACAAGAGGTATGGGCAGCATGCAGTTACTTGGGGAATAGCGACCCACCACGGGTTATCACAGCTCAGTATTCTATGTACTTCATCAGAACAGTATACAAAACGCTTAAACTGCATGCACTCTACACTTTACAGACAAGGACGAACACAGTATACAAACTAGGGTCTCCGTCCCTAGTTAATTGGCGAAAGCCAAGGGAGAAGGAAGGGATGAGCTCAGTAGTAGCGTGCTGGACTAGCAACGCGGAGAACCCGGTTTCCAATCCAGCATGCTGCCCTTAGATTTTCTCTTCCTAAGAGCCTCTACAATTCACTGTATGGTGATGAGCAGTGTTGTCTGCAGCTAGAAAATACTGCTTGGAGGCCGGCAGTGCACTGAGATGGCTCCGGAGGGGCACAATAGATCTTTCAGTTCGCAGTGCGATAATCCCCTATAACAATCTACATCATGTCGGAATCGATGTTCAACACTTGATAATCCTATTTAGTCCGCCATGAAGGTGTTTCAAGCCAGTCCTATCACCCGCAAATCCTGACCTTAACAATTTCTTATTATCTTTTTTTCTTGATTTCCACATAAAGTCGCAAAAAAGATATTTTTAAATAATTCCCTTCTAATCTAATCTAATCTAGAAACTAGGGGGCTTCCAAAGAAAGTTCAGCACTTAGAACATGGTTGGGCCCCATTGTGCACCCCGTAGGACGCCGCCTTACATCAGCCCTGTATCATTTAAAAAACGCTTGTTAGTTTTCGGCTCCAGAATGTGGACGCCAAATTTTTGCAAGCATAATGCACGCCACTCTCCCAAGAAGGTGAAACGGTGTCCCATCCTTTTGGCCGCATTTCCTGCAAAGTGGATCCACATGTTATGCCCCACAAGTAGAGACCACATGTTATGCAGACGCTTCCTTAAAAGCAATGCCCTGTAACTACAGGGCAGTAATTCTCCTTAGCTCCACTTTTGTTCTGCCTAACAGATAGATTGTGCGAGTCTATGAGGGAGCCCTCCAAGAAAATCTTAAACTGCTTCAGCCCCCAGCAATATTTTTCCAATATAATGTATACTTTTGTGTTAGCCATTTTTTCAATGGCCCCTGTCATGGGATCCGAAGAGAGGGATCCAAAGCAGAGAGAGAGAGAGCCTGGATCACTCTGCAGTATAGGCCAGACTAGAGTGGGAGAAAGTGTTCAAATACAGCTGTGTCAGCCATAGGTGGGAGTCTACCGATAGTCTTGCAACAAAGTTCATACAGCAGTCACAACGCGTCAACTACCTTTCTCTTTATCTCTCACTATCATTTTATATATTTTAGTGTAAAGTCCAGGCAGTTTGTGCTACTTTGCTATTATACAGTGTACAACTTTACTTCTAGTTTATTTATCTATCTAACCCAACTTCTCTCCTTCTCAAACCTATTATATTAAGAGAAAGGTTGATGACGCGTTGTGACTACTGTATGAACTCTGCTACAAGAGTGTCGGTAGACTCCCGCTTATGGCTGACACAGCTATATTTAAACAGTTTCTCCCACTCTAGTCTGGCCTAAACTAGAGAATGATCCTGTCTCTCTCTCGCTCACTCTCTGCTTTGGATCCCTCTCTTCGGATTCTACTATAGCCCCCAAGGGCAGTTCTTGTACAAGATCTGAAAAAAGGATTGGCCGGAAAAAAAGAGGTTCGGGACCAATTGGGCGTTCGTGAGGCGCCCTCTTTTGCCAACCTATCGGCCCTCTTCCGTTACCGTGAATGCCTTTCTGCTCCGGCAACCCAGCCTAGCCGAACCCCCGAACAGCATGTGAATTATGAAAAGTTGTGCTTTTGTATGTATGTATGTATGTATGTATAAAGGGAATCGATGTTCACACTTGATAATCCTGTTTAGTCCTTCACCTTCTATTACTGAAGTTGATACAATTTATCTTTATCTTTTATACCTCAACATAAATGCAGAGGTGATAGTAGGACATGTATTTACCCGAGACAGGTAGTACTTTAAAGTCCCTAACACTTTTATTTGATACATTTTCCCGGGTAAAATTGATTTGTGGAAGGTTTCTTGTAGGGAAACAATAGTGCATTATGCTTTCCCTAAAGTACTACGTCAGTATAATATATGGTTCCACCACATACATAATAATAATAATAATAAACATTAGAAGCATTAATAGAATTCCAAATTTGAACCGCAAAATGCTGATAGAATAAGTTTTTAAGTTTGGGGGGGGGAATTTTCTCGTAAACACGGTTTACAAAGATTTTCCTTTAAACTTGGTGAACGCTTGCTGCATAGATAAGAAACGTATCACTTTTATTTGAAATATTTTTCTAAAACAAAAAAATATATATATATTTTTAGGGGGTTTTGAAGAATTTTGAGACTTTAAAATTCAAAATGTGTTGTGTCCATTAATGGCCTCTCTTCTACAATGTAATCGATTCTGTACCTGCCTCGGTTGGTAGCCTGGCATTTGTTTCTCCCTCCCACCAACTCTATATTTATGTTAAGACATAAATGATTACAATTTGAAATTTTGAACAAAATTTAAAAATCAATTTTAAGAACAGTTTGCCCCCTAAAAAATACAAAAGCATTTGTGGTGTGGTAAACTTAGTTTTTCATTATTTACCGCAGCAAGAGAAAATAAAAAGTATATGTAACATAGCTTTCTCTTACTGCAAATATTTGTATCATAAATTTCTCTCACGTTTATAAGAGAAATTACTGTTCTTTCGTAAAAAATTTTCGAGCATATTAAAGCCAAATGGAATAGCTTAAGTTGGAAGAACAACTTAAAAGGTGTTTTGTATCTGCTCGGACAGCCAGGCTGCGCTGAAGGTTCTTGAGTTCATGTGTCTTCACTTATAGGTTGGTGCTAGAATTATTCTAAAAGGCCTGGGAGTACTTTCTTCTTTGGAGGATGTGCTTCCTAGTTTGGGTACCCCAGATCATATGGGGAATGAAGAGGTGGATAGGTTTGCGCCAAATTAGGCACCTCTCTCTCTCTCCCTTTCAGTGGTCCCGGAGCCTGCTGATTGCGTGGCGTGTCTTCTGGCACAGGCTTCCCCCAGTTATGGATAGCTTCAGTTGGTTGTAGGCAGTCTATGATAGGGGGGGGGGTCCGGACAGGGCTATTGGTGTGAGACGTTGCTGTCTCTCTTTCAGGGAACTCTTTCAGGCATCTGGTTGGAAATTGTAGTATAAGGAGACAAAAGGAATTTTTAAACCAATGCCAAAAGTAATAGTACTGGGTCTATAAATCACGAGCCCAGTCTTCATCAAATCAGTGCCCAAATCAATCCTCAGGTACCAGCCCCAGTTTTCTAAATCACCGCCAATGTACAGACTAGTGTACTCTTTATATGAATGCCTAGTGCGATTACTTATTTCAACTGATACTAAGTAATTGTTGTGCTTGGTTTCCGCAGAGATGGAAAGTGTCAGAGGTATTTTCCCGTTATAGTCTGACTTCTTTTTGTAGTCATCAACCAGGTTTCGGGGCGTTCACCCATCATCAGGATGTTTTTTTTTTCTGTCAAAACAGTGTGATAACATAGACTTGCACAGAACTATTTCAGTTGATATAGTGTTATTATTTTTTTTAAATGCTTTTTGTTAGGATGTAACTCGTCGGAACAGGGTTATTATTAGTGAGACGTTGCTGTGTCTTTCACGGAACTCTCTCAGGCATCTGATTGGAGATTCCTTCCTGGACATTGTAGTTTAAGGAAGACATCTCTATGTAATGGGGCTCATGCCGGGATCCCTTTTGTAGACCCTGTAAGACAGAGAAGAAAACACTCATCCATCTTATTGGACAGATTGTTTGGGTTGTGAGCAAATTAGGTTCAGGACCTTTGGTCGGAACAGGATGTCTGTGGAATAGCTTAGGCTATTTCCCCTTAAGATTATTGTCCGATTTGTTTGGGCTGCGGTGAATCTTAGATGGATTAGACCAGGGTCTGGATATTTGTCTAGACCCGGTTTGTTGTTGTTTTTCTTTGGGTATGTATATGGGGGCTTAGTGGGGGGGGGGGCAGTTGGATAGAGTAGGGTTTTGTCCCTCCCCACAGACAAATAATAATACAATTCTTTTTTGGAAAAATGTTACATATAAAAGTGATAGGCACTTAGGTGTGTAGGTAGTATGGAGTGACTTTTAAAGAAAATCGTTGGAACCGTTTTCGAGAAAAATTCGAGAACTGAAAAAAAATCCACGTTTCCGGTTGAATGGAATTTTTGCTCGAAATCTTCCGTGTCTGGTGCGTGCGGTGGTTAGTGCCCTAAATGGACATACCAAGTTTCGAGCTAATTGCGCGGCTTTCATGTTTGTAACAGACACACAGCATTTCCCCCTACCCCCACGTATTCAAGGGACCCTAAAACATATATTCCCGGGTGAACACACAATTTCGAAAATCTAGTGACGATCACAAATACTTCCGGGATAAGAGGAAGCAAAAATTATACATACAGGGTGTCCCATTTAAACGGGACCACTTTTGAAATAACACTTAAACGAAGAAAGATATCAAAAAAGTGAACTTAACGTTTGTTGAAGTATTTTCGCTCTAGTTTATGATGGTGTTAATGTTATTTTTTTTTTTTTTATTTTATTGCCGCCTTACATCTTAAATCTATGGTTGAATATGGCGATTTCCATTTTGACCCCCACTTTTTACTACTGTATTGAAAACTATTAAAAAAATGAAGAGAAATGCCCGTTAATTACCTAAATCTGGGCGATGTGGAAGGCCAGCTTACCGGTCCCTGTCTCCCGATCCAGCGGCTACTGCACATCTCATACACTTTTCTCCTCCCCAGATCGCCAGATTTAAATCCTCTTGAATTTTTTCTTTGGAGGATATCTCAAAGAAAAAAAATTTATGGCAAGGAACCAACCACTTCAGAAGCACTTAGAGAAGACTTAGAGAAAACCTGCTTAGCAATTCCGGCAGACATGATACGATTAGCAAAACTTCATCTGTTGGGCAGCGATTACGCTTGTGCCGTTTAAGCGAGGAAGTCATTTTGAATAAATAGGAATTTTTGTTTTTTTTTTTTATAGATTTTTGTAAATAAACTGGAATATTGTTTTGTTTCAATGATGTTTTACCTGAATTTTTAAAATTCCCTTGTGGTTCTAAAATAGGTTTTAAGTGTGCCAGCATTTGAGCTCTCTTATTTATTAGAAATTAATAAGAAAATCCGCTTTTAATTTCAGTTTATGAAACAGAGAAATAAGAAAAAAACAACGACGAAAATTTAATCTTTATGATCGAATATCTCGGCAACGGTTTGAAATATTGAAGTGAAATTAACGGGGATTTTTTTGTTTTAATAGTTTTCAATACAGTAGTAAAAAGTGGGGGGGTCAAAAAGGAAATTGCCACTTTCAACCACCGATTTAAGGTGTAAGGCGGCAATAAAATAAAATAAAAAGTTAACACCATCATAAATTAGAGCGAAAATATTTCAACAAACGTTATGTTCACTTTTTAGATATCTTGCATCGTTTAAGAGTTATTTCAAAAGTGGCCCCGTTTAAATGGGACACCCTATTATATATATACATAAATAAACCTATTTTGTAAAATCGTAGTTCCGGTTAAATTCTGGCACTCTACCAAATATTTCTAAGGTATATTGTACAGGTGATAGAATCAATATATTCTATTGGAAAAAAAAAAAAAAAGTTATACACGGGGGATTCGAACCAGTGATGTGCAATTGAAGAGATTTGTTGAAATAAAAGGTTAAAAAAACAAAAATAAAACCAAAACAAAAAAAAAGGGAAATGTGAGGAGGACTCCCACTCACTCAACATTTCCCCGGCCCTATTCGTTGAAATTCCCCAAATGCTACAGTAATTGTTAGAGACAATAAACTATTAGGCGACGTATTTCGTTGGTATATTATATAAATGTTAATAACTGGGGATGTCCCCGTACGGTAATAATTTGGAACTAATATATTTGTTACAAATTCTTGTATATGGATCTATCGAGAAGTGGCAACATTAAATGAGTGATAATTATGACGGTATATGTAAATTATGTATTTCTCTTTATAAAGTTTACAATCACACATACTTTTACCACCAAATTCTAAGTAATTATATATGAATTTTAAAAAAAATTAATTATATATATTTAATTACTATGGAACTTGTGGTTGGTTGGAAGACAAGTTTGTCTGTAAATTGTCAATTGGGGAAATACTTAAATGATCTGTAAATGTTTACTAATTTCCCTACAATTAGCCAAATTTTCATAAAATGTAAGTTTTATTAAATATTTAAGTTCGACTTTAATAATTGTGTAGGTAGGTGATAATAATTATTGAATGGGGGTTCCGCTACATCAGCACTATCTGGTAGGGGGTCACATATTATTATTATCGGAAACGGGTGCCCAAAGGCGCGGGACCTAAGCCTATATGGCTCTTATCCCCCCGATACCCCCCGTAACCCCTTAATTAGTCTCCCCCGGTAACTTGCCGGTTAATCTACAATATCTCAAGATATCCCTAAACTCCAACTCGCCTAGACAATCCTGCGAGAGTGGTGTCCTCCCAAATATACGAAACCTAGTTCCAGCGAAACGGGGACACTGACATAAGTAGTGATACACCGTTTCCCTAACTCCGTCATCACAGTTCTGACAAATGGGACTCCGCGTCCTCCCTATGTTAAACAAGTGACTGGACACAAGTGTGTCTCACTCCCTACCAAGGTCCTCAAACCCGTCCTACTAAGAGACAGGAGATACTCCGAAATTCTCTGCTTACCTGCCTTTATAAATCTTTTAGCTTGGAGGCACCCCTGCGTGTCCCCCCAGCGTTTCTCCAAAGCTCTCGTCTCCCAAAGTCTAATCTGTTTGTCGCGAAACGTCTTTGTAACGGCCAGGGCTGGTTCAGGACCACAAAATGGTAATGATGATCCCTCCCTGGCCAGCCGATCCGCCCTCTCATTGCCCTCTATTCCCGCATGTCCGGGTATCCAATAGAGATGCACCTTACCCCTCCGAGCCAAAGCGTTGAGCTTCCTCCGACATTCTCCCACTAATTTCGAACTCCACCAAGGCTTACTCAAAGCCCTTAGTGCGGCTTGGCTATCCGAGAAAATCCGCACTTCCTTGAACTCTCCCTGCCACTCCCCCACCAGGTGGCAGCATTCAATGATGCCCACCACCTCAGACTGAAAAACAGTGGCCAAGCCACCCAAGGCCACCGAACTCTCTTTATCCAGTTCCTGAAACCAGGCTCCCGCCCCCGACAGGCCAGTACCCTCCTGCCTAGAGCCATCTGAATAGCAACGAATAATGCCGCTGCCCGACTCCGTTGGCCTCGTAAGGTTATCATCTCCTATACTGCCAATCGTAATCTCATAATCTCTCTCAAATCCCCATTTCTTGCTCGTCTCATCAAGTTTGGATAGCAAAAATCGGTTTACTCGCCAAATTTTGTCCTCAATCCTAGTGTGATCCCCCCGGAAGGTTCTCACCCATTCTCCCTTGCACCTCATTCTGAGGTACCCTTTCATTGCCTCTCCCACTACCACATACTGAAGGGGGATTAGCCCCAGCAGCATCTCTAATGCCACCGTCGGTGTCGTTCTCATCGCGCCAGTAACAGCCAAACAGGTCGTACGCTGTACTCCCAACAGCTTTTTGCTATTCCTCCCCACCAAGGAGCCAGACCACCACAGCTGCATACAGCATCCTTGGCTTCACCAACTTTTCATAAATCCAATGGACACCTCGGGGATTAACTCCCCAGGTCTTACCCGCTAATCTCCTACACTGCCAGAAAACCTTCTGCCCCTTCTCACAAATATGCTCAATGTGGGCCCGCCAATTCAACTTATTGTTGATGAGGACCCCCAAATATTTAACCTCATTGCTAATTTGCAATTCCTTACCGAAGAGCCTAGGTCTCCTAAACCCTTCCAATTTCCTCTTCCTAGTAAATAGAACTAAAGAACTTTTGTCCGGGTTAACGGACAAGCCATAGTTCCTACACCACTGCTCCACGTAAGATAACGCCGACTGCATCAAGTCACTCACCACACTCAGATGCTTCCCTGTGATTAAGATTACCCCATCATCGGAATACATCTGCAGGTAAAATCCCCTACGGTTCATCTCCCAAAGTAGCTCATCAACGATGAGGCACCACAGGGGGTCACATAAGTTTGGATATTACGTGTACTAGATAATGTATTTTAAAACAAGCAAAAATATCGGGTTGGCCGGGAGAGGCCAAAGAAACAAAATTACTTTTTGAAACTTTATTCGACATTTCGAACACCATTGATGTCCTTCCTGAAGAACTACATTAAACACCCCTCCCCCAAAAAAAGAAAAGAAATAAACAGAAAACTATATAATGTAGTGGAAAAATAACATTGAATAATTTAGAGTACAAATTGTGATTATTAACACAAATGTAAATTAATGAAAATTTAATACAATTGTAAAATTGATGAAAGATATTTTGAATTTTTTGTGATTTTTCTCGGAAAATGGCTCCCAAACGATTTTTCATTAAACTTTATATATCAACTAAACAAAGCGGTACAACCGGAAATACGCGTTTTAAGGTCCCCGCCCCCTTTTTTTTAAAGAAAATTGTCTGTCTATCTGTCGTCTGTATATTTGAACCAGTATAGATTAAAAATGAAAAATCATAGAAAGTTCAAACTTAATAATCTGTTTAGGTATCACCATGGGATCTGGACGGTTACTTATGTATCAAAATTCCTCAACCGGAAGTACCACTTTACTAATTGTTTTTTTTTTTACTTTTTTGCAACTTTCTCAAAAATGGCTCTAACGATTTCCGTTACATTAAGTATTTGAACTACACATATAAACCCGCTACAATTTTTATTTGAAACATTTCTCCGGGTAAACTCATTTAAGGGGATTTTTGGGGGAGGAGGGGTCAGGGTTATGTTTTCCTCTAAAGTGACTATCATAGTTGATTATACAATTCCTACCATCTAAACAAAATTAATTAGCATATAAATAGATTACCAAAATTTCGAATTTCAAGAAAATTAGTAAAAAAAAAAAAAATCTGTAAAAGTTGTAGATCTTTGTACGTGTAGTTTGATATACCAAGTTTGAAGAAAATCGTCGAAACCATTTTTTGAGAAAACTGCAAGGAAGTAAAAAAAAAAAAAACAAAAAAATAATCAGAAAATTGAAAAATGCATTTTAGTAAAAACGCACTTTTCCGGTCATCCGATTTTTTTTCAAACTCGGAATTTCAACAACACATTTAATTCTAATTAATATTGATTAGCTGATAGAATTGTATAGTAAGCTGAAATAGCACTTTAGAGGACAACCCACCACCCACCCCCCGTCTCCTGAAAGTGCCCTTAAATGCATTTTCCCGGAGAAATGTTTCAAATAAAAATTATAAATCTTTGTAAGTGTAGTTGATACAATAAGTTTAAAGAAAATCTTTGGAGCCATTTTTGAGAAAATTGCAAAAAAGGGGGGGGGAATCAGTAAAGTGGTACTTCCGGTTGAGGAATTTTGACCGCTGGCGTCTTGTCGGATCCCTATGGTGATACCTAAACGGAATATTAAGTTTAAACTTTCTGCGACTTTTCTTTTTTGAGCTATGCTGTTCACATACATACATACACAGAATACAGACAGACACAGACCATTTGCTAAAAAGCACTTTTTTGGACTCGGGGGACCACAAACGGATATTTCCGGTGAAAACTCGATATCGAAAATTTGACACGATTACAATACTTCCTCTTACTGAGGAGTAAGAGAAAGGAAAAAAAAATCCGAAAGTACAATTTTAACGAACTGTACATCTATAACTCCTACTACCTATTTTTTATGGTCAGCTCAAATTAAACAAATTCTAACCATTTATAGTTTAAATTTTTTTTTTTTTTCATTTATTACTTTCAAGTTTTTGGGAAAAAAAAAATCAAAAAACGAGAAGTTGCAGGAAGCTCTCGAAACTTGGTATTCCATTTAGGGCACTACCACCAGCATCAGGTACGTAGATTTGGGGTAAAATCCAATAACCGGAAGTGAATAGTATTCTGTGTCCCCTCCCCCCCAAGTTTTTCGTGATTTCCACAAAAATGGTTCCATAAGATTTTCTTAAAACTTCGTATACTATTTTACAAACACACACACACACACACACACACATATATTATATATAGTTGTTTATGGTTGGTTCCGCCGAGAACGGAAGCATCAAGATATTTTCCATGATAGCCTGCTTCTTTTGTGGGCATCTACCGTTTTCGACCGGCTTTTGCCCATCTTTAGGTGCTTTTGTCAAACAGTTTTTATAGCACAGAGCAAATTCAATTTACAACCACTGATGAGTGTGTAAGATGGGCGAACACCTGAACCGGTTGATGACCACAAAAGAAGCAGGCTATCATGGTCATGGAAAGTATCTCTGATAATATGTGTGTGTTATATATGTATATATATATATATTATATATATATATCGCTTTTTATTTGATCCATTTTTTTTTGGGTAATTTTTTGGGGGGAGGGGTTCTTGGGGGAGAGATGGAAGCAGTAGCGTAATTATACTTTCCTCTAAAGTACCAAGTCAGTATAATATATGGTTTTCTAATCAAAGTATATAATATTAATACACATTAACCGGTTTTTGCGTTTTTGGGGGGAGGTGGAATTTTTGTTTTGTATGGAACCCAATGCATTGCGATCTTGACGATCTATTTTGCTATGCCCACTGGGTTCTGTCCTCAGCACCCCAAACAGATGTTCCAGGCAAACATCGTCTCTACCGACACCTCCATCAGGTTAAGATCCCTAAGTATTCCTAATAACCTCAAGGGCTTTAGGGCGGGTATATTTTCTACCACCTCTTCCTCCTCCTGGTAACTACACAGGTCCTTAAATCTTGACCGAGTGGCCATCCTCGCAGTCCATCAATTTAGGAGATGTACTGGAGTATTCCTCTCACCACCCCACAGAAATCTGCATATGCTTTCAACTCAACCAAACCCAACTTCATCAGATGTCCACTAAATCCGACGACAATGCCCCCTGTGTGGCAAAACCCTTATGAACGTGGGCGTTCTTGTTCCTTACTAAGATCCTGTGTGGTTTAGTTTATAAGAAGTAAATTTGTACAAAGTTTCTTAGTTTTTGATACAGAGCGCTCCAACCACATAAAGCCCCTTCCCTCCAATCAGCTGTCCAAAGAACTGCCTCACCACACATTTTTATGGTGGTCGAGTGAGAGAAAGACAGCGTGTGAGTGTTTCACATCAGATTATTTTTTTTTTTTTTTACAATTTCCAGTGCAGTTGGGAAGAAAATGCAAAAGGTCGTAATTAAATTAAGACGTTAAAAAAATTTAGTTGCAATACGTTGCTGTATTTAGGAGTTTAGTTTGACTGGTCAAACTGTTTTTCAATATAATAGCAGGTAGTGGCAAGCCTGAACCAATTGTGACAATCTAACAAACTATAAATACTATGTTTACCCTTTTTTGAAGTGAGGCCGCCATTACGGCCATTTTTTTTTTTTTTTTTGAAAACTTAATTCAAGTAAAAGTGACAGTTGCATTTCACCCTAAAAACTTTTGTATACCTACCTATAGGGGCTAACAATGCAACAAGTCGTATAACATCTCTCTTTAGCTATTGTTGCGGCGGGGGATTTTGGGTGGGGTAGTTCTACTGTGTCATTTTTGGAAAGGTTACTAAGAGAAAGTGCCTCCCCCCTCCCGGTGATATATGCTGCTCCACCTTTTTCTAGCTGCATTTACTATAAGTTTTGACAAAGTCTTAATTTCAAAATCCAAAAAAGAATCATGTAAATCTGATGTGAAACTGTAATCTGTGATCAACTTTCTCTACAGTTTACAAAATTTTGAAGAAAAAAATTCGCGAAAAACTGTTCAGCTAAAAATACCACTTCCGGTTTAATTTAATTTTCTTGAAACCACAGAATACTTGGCAATCTATTTATTATCCTAAAATAATTTTCATTTAGATGCTAGGACATTGTATAATCAACTAAGGTATACCCAAATTTACAAAGAGGAAAAACAAGAAACCCTACCTCTCCCACAAAAGCTCCCCTCCCTCTTAAATGATTTTACCTTGGAGAAATGTTGTGGCTGATTCCGCAGAGTTGGAAAGCATCAAAGATATTTTCTCGTGATAGCCTGGCTTCTTTTTGTAGTCATGAACGGATTACTGGGGCGTTCGCCATCAAGGATGTTTTTATCAAAACACAGTGATAACATAGACTTGCACACTGTCATGACAAAAACATCCTGATGATGGGCGGACGTCCACGAAACCGGTCGATTACCATCAAAAGAAGCCAGGCTATCACGGGAAAATATCTCTTGATAGTTTCAAATAAAACTTACCTCTTAGTAGATTGTAGATTATTATAGGGGATTATTGCACTGCGACCTGAAAGATCTTTTGTGCTCCCCCCCCTTGGGGCCTTCTCCAATGCACAGCCGGCCTCCAAGCAGTGTTCTCTACCTACAGACAACATTGCCCATCACCGGACAGTGAGTTGTAGAGGCTCCTAGGAAGAGTAAATCAAAGGGCAACATGCTGGATTTGAACCCGGGACCTCCGCGTTGCTAATCCAGCGCGCTATCACTGAGCTAATCCCTTTCTTCTACCTTGGCTTTTGCCAATTAACTAGAGACGGAGGCCCTAGTTTGTATACTGTGTTCGTCCTTGTCTGTAAAGTGTAGAGTGTATGTAGTTTAAGTGTATTGTGTACTATTCTGACACGAAGTGCATGGAGTTCTGAGCTGTGGTAACCCGTGGGGTCGCTACTCCCCAAGTAACTGCATGAAACGGACACCCCTTTGCACCCCCTTGCAGGCTGTAGCTCTTAGTAAGTGTTAGTTAATATTACAAAGTTTAAAGAAAATCGTTGCAGCCATTTTCCGAAAAAAAAAATGACAAACAAAAGTGGGGGAAAAAAATACTTTTCAGTAAAATGGTACTTTCGGTTGAGGAATTTTGACACATAACTTATTGTCGGATCCCATGGTGATATCTAAACAGAATATAGGGCATTTATAGGTTGAATAGACACATGCACTAATTACTACTTGCAGACAATTCGTTATGCCGATTCTGCAAAGCCGGAGGAGGAAACCCTGGTTACACACATCCCTCTGTGAGTAGCCGGTCTGATGAGGACAAGGTTCCCCTTCAACTAGGGAGACAAGAAATCCTGAAGAAGCCACGAGCTTCATGACGGAACCACTTTCAGCTTTGTTAGGCCTGATTAAGTGGGCAAAGCTGAAGGATGTGCTATAAATCTTAGGAGATCCCACAATAGACCTCTTAATGTAGGTCTTAGTGGAATGAGGTTCGCCCTCCCCGTCTGTCAATCTGATCTAAATGGAATATCAAGTTTACACACACAAACACACAGATCATTTTCAGAGATCAGATTGATTATCTGCAGTTTCAAACATAGATCAAGATAGTTTACCAAAAGTTTCTAATCAGATACCCCTTTTACTTCCAGTTTATGCTTGTATCACCTTGTGGAAAGATCTATGACGATTTGTGAGCGATTTAAGAAATGACCTAGTTGAATCTAGAAATTCGGGCAATTTTACGTCACTACTTTAAAAATAAAGACTACTGCCACAAAAAAGCCGCTTCCAAAATTAATGAAGTAGAGAAGGGAAGGCTCTGTACAGATCACAGGCTGCACAGATTTGGTTCAAAAAAAAAGTTAAAGAGGGTGATAATATGAGGTTGGAAAGTAAGTAAGATTTATCCAGGACGTCTTCTCTCCTTATATTCAGCATTTCTGGTGCAGAGCTGGCAGGTCCTTGCATCAGCACCAGAAAACTTTCAGGTAAATATTAGGCGTATCCCACTCGAACCATAAACGGCCACCTACGTGTCCTGGATCATTCATTTTGAGCTAGTTCCTGCACGGTAGTGCGGAACTCTACTCCTACCCAGCTAGAACGCGTACACTCCGTTTTACCACCAAAATAACGCCTTTGTGAGTAAATTAAATAAAGTGTACTCTTTCAACAAGACCAACGCAAGGCCGCCCACAAGTCACGTCAAAGTTCATCAGTAATCGAGAATTTGAATTTTGAGCTCTTTTCCCTCACCCAGCTTACAGCCCAGATTTGGGCGCCCTCTGATCGCCCATCTCTCCCCGCTCCATGGCCCACTTTTTACATGATAAAATTCTTCAAATATGGAGGAGGAGGTGAAAATAGGTTGTTTGGAGTTCTTCTTTCTGCCTCCAAAGATAGCTCCAGATATCGGAAGGATACATCGAATTGTTGTGGCTCACAGATGGGATCAAGTTGTATAAAAATGATGGGCCTATATTTCGTAGGAGTAAGTCTTAGTAGATGAGTAAACAAACCATTTTTGGAACTGTAAGGTGAATAAAGGCAAAGATATTTCTGATGGCAGCGTTCACCTTTGAGCCCCCAACAACAGCTCAAAAAAAATCAACTTTCTAGGGAAGAAAGTTACAAACAAAAGTGATAAAACTCTGCGCTATGCAAAGCCTACATGAACCCCATACAGCTGCCCTAAAAGAATAACAACTACCGTGGTACAAAAATCCCCAGGCCCGGGTTTCACCCATCCAAGTTTTACACACAGACCAAACAAATCGGACCAGAACGTTAAAAAAAAAGGACATAGCCTAAGCTCTTCCACCGCTATCCTGTATCAGGCCAAAGATCCTGAAACTTAATTTCCCCTCACAGCTCAAACAATCCGTCATGAGATTTTTTTAGGGATGTTTCCTTCTCGTATCACACAAACCCCACTTCCAGCCAGCCATTTTCAAGAAAATCGCAAAAAAAAGAAAATACTGAAACAGCCATCTAGTAAAGTGATAATTGCGGTTAGGGAATTTTGGCAAGCAACTGATAAGTATTCATGTGTATAGTGAGACAGACCATTTTCTAAAAACCACTTTTTTTGGACTCAGGGAGGGGGGGAGAGGACCTCAAAATGTGTATTTCCAGTGGAAACTCTGATTTTAAGGAACCTTGGTATATGATTGCCGCGGGATGTAGATGCAGAGATGTCAAATGCCCATTTTCCTGCGCCATTAGTTTAGACGATATATTACATCTTAATTAGTCCTAACACTTTTATTTGTACGCATTTCTCTGTAACAATTGATTTTATTATAGTGATTTTGTGTGGGGTCTGTGACATTAAGATTGCGCGTCTCATTACCACGGGACCACAATAATCTAACGTTCTATCATCAACTGGTTCACAATTCAAGCATTTTTACTTTTTCTTGAAAGTGTTTTTTAGGAAAATGTTCTGTGTCTATGTGTGTGTGTGTGTGTATATATATATTTGAACAGTATATTCTCTAAACATGATATTCCCCGTTTAGGTATCAACCGTAGAATCTCCGAACAGTACGTTATCTGTCAAAAATTCCTCAACTAATTCCTCAATTCCTTAGTTAATTATTTAAAATTCTATCATTTATACAAAATTAATTAAAAATAAAAATATATTTTGCCAAAATTTCGTGTTTCAATCGAAACCGGAAATGTGTTTTTTTTAACTGAACAGTTTTTACGATTTCCTCCATTAAAAATACGTGAAGAATTTCGTTAAAATTTCGTAATTACTAACTATAAAAGTAAAAAGTCTGTGTGAGTGTTTCAAATCAGATTTAATAAAAGGTTGAATGTTCCAGCTGTGTGAATTGAATACCCAGTTATTGGGCAACAATGTTTTTGTCATTTTAGAGGATTGTGGAATCTGAAAGAAACTTGATTATTTTTGGCTATTCTATCATTGGATTCATATGGCCAATATCTGTGAATCAAAAGGAAGTTTATGTTCCTTAATAATATGTAAAAATATGTTTGACCAAAAAATTGATGCTGGGCAAAAAAAAAAAGCTAAATTTACCATCTGATGCAAGTGTAGATACTGAAATAATGACGAAAAGATGCATAACCCCAGTACTTCCTGCTCTGGAATATCTGTATTGAGAGTGTTCCCATGTCCAGTTCCATGTAAACAAGTCAGTGGGTGAAGATTAGTGAACCAAAAAGTAAAATTAGCATCGAATTTTATCGTAAGCATTAAAATATTTTTTTTTTTTTTTAAGACCAAAAGTGAAATTTAGAACATTCGAATTGTGCTATAGTTGAAATGGTTTTACGGAAGTCTGGAATCAGCTGCCTGGTGTTGTGTGTGTGTGTGCGTGCGGTGCGTACGTACAGAAAGAGAATAGAGCTTGTGTGTATGTGTGTGTGCATGCCCCTCCTCAGCTGGACCCCTGGTACAGAATGGAGCTGACAGTGCCCGGAGAGTCCTTGAGTTGGACCACACACGCTCATACTCCGGGGGAAGTAGAACCCCCAACTACCCCCCCTCCACCGCTCCCTTCCCAGGCCCCCCTTCCCCTTATAAATAAAAAAGAAAACAGAGATACAACTATAATACTTCTTCCTTCCTTAAACTAAAATCGCTACGAAATATCTTAACATTTTAATAACACGAAACCATAGGCATTATTATGATGTTATATTTTTTTTGGTATTATATCTCGGTTAATATTAATTCTATGATAAAACTTTAAGAATCAAAATTGTAGAGAATTAAATTTACAACAATTTATGTTCTATAGTATTTGTGGGTAGAACCTGTGCTAAGGGAGATATTGCTACAACAAGCTAGTTACAAGGTGGGAAGCTCCTTAAATTTTAGCTCATATCTCGGTCAATACTAATTTTATGATACAACTCTATAGAACCAAAATTGTAGAGAATTAAATTTACTACAATTTATGTTCTATAGTATTTGTGGATAGAACCACTGCTAAGGGAGATATTGCTACAAGAAGCTACTACAAGGTGGAAAGCTCCTTAAATTTTAACTCATATCTCGGTTAATATTAATTCTATGATAAAACTATAAGAATCAAAATTGTAGAGAATTAAATTTACTACAATTTATGTTCAATAGTATTTGTAGATAGAACCAATGCTAAGGGAGATAATTGCTAAAATGTGGGTAGATTTACAAGTATATTTTTTCAAATAATATATTTTGTTTTACAGATTGTTGAAAAGCTGGTATGGCGTTAAATCTTAATATAGTGATATTAATATTATTATTATTGATTTTATTATGCAATTATTGTAAAGCAATACCATGTGAAGATGCACGTTTAAAATGTGCATATCGTGAAGGCTGTGGAATGGCGTTGCATAATTATCTGATAGGTTGTACAAGTTTAGAATTAAAATCAGATTTTTGTCCAGAACAATGCCAACATGCTTTAATTGCATTAACCTCAACAAATGAGGGTAAAGAATTAATGAAGGTAGGTTATTATTATTATTATTATTAATTTTAAAGATTATAATTAATTAGTTTATTATACTGTGTCCTGGCAAACTGCAGAGGCAACACTTCTTTAAGTTTAAAATCAGAGTTTTCTGACAACATAAAAATATTTGGAATTAATAAAAGAATACAAGAAAATTCAATTAACTTACATACAGATAACGCAAGAACTTAAACTCAGCCTACAATACAATAGAAATATGTAATAACCTTTTATAACCTAAAAGGAACCTCCTCTCCACAATTTCTCTCAGAAAATAATCTAATTATCGTTAACTTAAAAACATGGGTTAGTAGTCAATAATAACAACTCGTACTTTAATTTTCTTCTTTTGATATTTTTTTTTTTTTTAATAATTGTAATTTGTAAATAATTAAAAAAAATGTTGAGATTTATGACACAATAAAATTCTGCCTATCTGATTCAATAGTTTAGGTGCAAGAAAATGTTTCTTTTATTCAATGATTTTTCACAAAATGACGCAACAATTTTTCATAAAGATGGGTTAATTAATTACACACATATAAATGTCTAAACATTTTTATTATGGAAGATTTTTCTTCGAATGTCTTCAAGTTGTGATTAAATGAAGTCGAGAACCGTAAGTAACCAGAAAGCGTTCCTGGCAGACCTAACAGTGAAAAAAAAAACAAATTAGCGTGAAACACTCACACGAGAACACACAGAACTGTAAATTCAACACTTCCGGTAAACCAATTTGCTTTAAATTAGGTGAATTTTGACATTACGTAATATTTTTTTTTTATTGTCTGTGGGGTGGGGACAAAGTCCTATGCTATCCCAAAGCCCTTCTGGGTCCATATATCTATCCTAAAGTTCCGGTGCCTTCTCAGTGCACTGCCAGCTTTCGGACAGTGTTCTCTCGCTACAGACAACCGGACAATGAGCTGTCAGAGGCTCCTAAGAAGAAAATAAATCTAAGGGCAGCAGCTGGATTCGAACCCTGGACCTCCGCATTGCTAGTCCAGCGCGCTACAAATGAGCTAATGCCTTCCCTTTCATTATAATTAATTTAATATCAGATTATGGAATTGTTTTCCGAACAAATGTTTCAAATAAACGTTTTGCAGATCTATGTATATGCAGTTGATATAACAAAGTATAAGAAAATGGTTCAATATATTGTGTAAAATGGGTCCACAGTGTTTGATAACATCTGGTATTTTATCCCACATAGCATGCATATATATTCCTTTTATTCCCTGACCGGGTTTCTACTTTTCATCCATCGTCAGATTAAATTCCGACCTCACGCGTTGGTGGTCTAGTGGCTAGCACCCTCGCCTTTCTTGCGAGAATTCAGGGTTCCATTCCCATGAGGGCAAAGTCGGGTGTTTACCCAGCATCGTGATAAAAATGGGAAGCTATAAGTTAGTAGCGCACACCTAACAGTGAAAAAAAACAAATTGGCGTGAAACACTCACACGAGAACACACAGAACTCTACAGTAAATTCAGCACTTCCGGTAGCGAAGGCTGATTTTGGAGAAACTGTGCAACATTCGAATTTCGATGCAATTATATCCTTTTCTAGCTATCTAGTCCTGTGCTTTATTTCACGTTATAATTCAAAAATAGTTTGTTTATTCACTTACTAAGCTTATTAGTCCTTCATTAAGGTCTGTGTCATGGAGAATTAGCGTAGAACCCTAAGTGGCAAGGTTGTAAATATTTGCTCGGACAGTCATGCTGCACTTAAGTTCTGGAGACTTAAAGAATTACCTCCATCCTAGTTAAGGAATATCGAGAGGCATTGACGAGGCTCTCCAAGGCTCATCTTCAGCTGAGATGGGTGCCTGGGCCATGCAGGGGCTGAGGGTAATGAGACAGCCGGTCAACTGGCCAGGAGCGGAGCAAATACTCCCTGATGTGATCCAGGGTCTGTCCTGGGGATAACCAGTGGAGCAGTCCGTGCATGCAGTCCGAAGCAAGCATGAGACGCTCTGGAGTGTGAGCCCAGGGGCTATACACAATAAAAGGTTGATGCCAAAACTGTGTAAAAAGGGAGGACCAAAGTGATCTATAGCCTGACTAGAATAGAATAGAATAAAAGCGGGGAGGAACGAGCCTCATTCCACTGTGACCTACAAAGCGAGGTCTATTGTGGATCCCGTACCGTTATAGCACATCTCCCAGCTTCGCCCTCCTAATCAGGCCTAGCAAAGCTGAGAGTGGCTCCGTCATGAAGCTCATGGCTTCGGGATTGCCTGTATCCAATTGAAGAAACCTTGTCCTCGCTAGACCGGCGCACTCGCAAAGAATGTGCACCAGGGTCTCTTCCTTAGCCTTGCAGAATCGGCAGACCGCGCTATCTGCAAGTTGTAGTTGGTGCATGTGCCTATTCAGCCTACAATGCTAATGTAGAAGGACCACTATTAGCCTTATATCCCATCGGCTATGCTCAGTAGATTCCTAGTGAATTTAGGCAAATGTCTCTTGATAAAGAGTTTTGCCTGCCTCTTTCGTGGTGTTCTCTCCCACCAAAGCAGACGCTGTTCTTCTATCCAACCTTCGATAGAAGTTTGAATTAGGCTCATGGACAAGCTGCTGAAGGGTTCGGGGCCTATGAAGGTATCCTGGAACCCTCCCTCGCTAGGGCATCCTCCCTTTCATAGCCCAGAAACCCCGCATGTCCCGGCACCCAGGCGAGTGCCAGTTTGTTCCGAGCACCCACTTCGGTTAGGGCAGTTAGACTGTCCTACACCAGGCTTGAGACTATTTGGTGTGAAGAAAGTGCCTTCAGGGCTACCTGACTATCGGAGTATATGGCCACTCTCCTACCTACTAAGCCTTGCTTTATAATCTCGTTAACGCAGAGTATCCCGAGTAGTAACCTTACAAATTTAAAAAAAAAAACAACAAAAATTTGGGAGAATTTAAGGGGGTGTTGAATTTTTGCTGCCAGAATCAGTTATTTATTTATTTATTTTTATAACGTTCTAGATATAAAACAAATATTAATTTATATTTTTGTGTTGTGTTCCCTTCTTTTTTTTTTCGCAGTGTGAATGTGGTGACAATATGTGTCGTGATAGAAAAGCGCGGGTGGAAGTTTGCCGACCGCAAGTTGTCCGTGCAACAAGAGCGGAAACTGTTGTTACTTGTGAGGTCGCACAATGGATATGCAGTGCGGATACTCTTTGTTCAACAGCATTAAAATATTACAATGTTAATTGTCGTTCTATGTTCGCTGGCCGGAAATGCTCACCTAGGTAATGTATTTATTTGTAATTTGGTGATTTACTAATCTTCGGGAGATCCTCCAAGGAGGGATGTCACTTTCTAGCAAAACTTTTCCCACGAGCTTTTCCCAGGTAGATCGTTTAAGAATAGAGAGGAAGCGAAGGGAACCCTAGCGGCCCACAGTTTCCACCACACAAATGTATCTGTAAGAATTCCCCGCAATGGCTCAGAGCATATACGAAGGTCTGATGTTCACTCAGAGCCGCTTCTGTATAACTTGCTATCTCGGACCGATTCATCGTTCCTATGGAGGAATCTCTCTCTCTTGGCAGGCGCGCGAAATGGTAGAAGTCATGGCGAGAAGTCAGACCAGTCAGTTTCCACTCAGATCTGTTCAAACAGAACTTTCTTCTTCGGCCAGAGCTGGCCTTTTCCCCATAAATTTTCACCTCACCTGGTCCAGAAGGTTTAGACTAATATTCGGCGTTAATTGTCCTGCCTTTTTTCTACATAGTCTACCAACAAGATTACTCTAGCGTCCCAAAAAATTGTCGTACCAAAACCTTCCCTATAGATGGACTATTTTTTGCCTTTTTCAGCGTTGGTTCTTCCTTACCTGTCTACTGTTGCGATTGCTGTTTGTTCTCAGCCGTATAATGGTGGATCCCAAAATCTGTTGACTTGGACTCAGAAATCTTGTGTGCTTATACGACCATGTTTTTTGAAGTTCGCTATTCACATTTTGACAATGTTAAATTAAGAAGAATTTTTTTGGAAATTATAGTAAAACTTGATAAAGGTTATACTAAATAAACAAGGCATTTCAAGATGGTGTAGTCAAAATAGTGCCGCTGCAACTGCTATCTCTTGGAGGGGGGGGGAGAGGTCGGAAATATATCATCCCAACCTCGTATAAGAAGCGTTTGACTGAGCTCGCGGCGGGATTGGAGGAATAGTAAGGGCATCAACAAGTGATCTGCCTCAAAACACCACCTGATCACCATAAGCTTTGTCCTCCGCAGAATGTATCCTAATATTTTTAAGGAACTCCACAATAGAATTTCAAGATTGGGTGGTAGAAAAACTACCCCATCTACAAGTCTTTGGAAGGACACACGAGCCGCTTAATTTACCAAATCTACTCCTTATTACCAGAAAGTCCCCCATATGTGGTGGGTGAGCCAGGCTAGAAGTTGAGCAACATCCTTGAAGGAAGCTCTTGCCAATGATCTCAAAAATACTATTTAAAAAATCTTTGAAATGGCAATTTATATTTTGATGCTTTTAATTTGCAGGTGTAAAAATTCCATAGACATACTTAGGCGCCAAGAAAAAGCAGCAAAATTGGATTCTTGCGTATGCAATGGCCGTGAGGATTATGATTGCAGTACTATCAGAACAAATATGGAATCATTGTGCTTTAATAAGCATAAAAATAATCCATATTCCACATCCAGTTCAATAACAACAAATCCAATTGAAACAAATGAATTAGAAATTAAATCCATTAATTATGGATTTATCCATAATCCTTTACATATAGTTCAATTGTTAATAATATGTGTTACTATAATTTTTATAAGGTATGTTCAGATTTTTATTGTCTCCCTTAACATAGTAATTATTACGATCATGTGGGATGGGTGTTGGTGTAGTGGTTATGAGAATGGACTTGTAACTGGGAGGTTCCCAGTTCGAGTCCCGCGTATAACTGCTAAATTTTATATTCGTTTAAAAAATATTTATGATAAAGTAGGCGCTTCCGCTTCCTTCCATGACACCTACTTTGGTACATTTCTTCTGGTAAAGTCATTAAAAGTGTGTTTTTTAGGGGGAAAGTGCTATCTTAATTGAATTATACAGTTCCATCTCTAAAGCCAAAATTCCGAATTTCAAAAAAAAGAAAAAAGTAAACCGGAAGTGTATAAATAAGTGTTGTACAATATATTTTATTTAATCTTGTTTTGTTACTCTTTCTGTTTCAGGTAGCGTGATTCTCCTATAAGCGAGTAATGAATTCCTTCGAAGTATTTTACTACCTCAGGTGAAACCAAGAATATTTTAGGTTATTTATTTGTTTCCAAAAATAAAAGAAAGAACAAATTTTTTGAAAAATAAGTTTTTTTAAAAAAGAAAAGAAAAGATATTTTGTAAAAAAAAAAAAAATTATTAACTTCCTACATATAGAGTTACCTGATTATTTGAAAAAATGGCCTATATTAGTTGTCTGCTATATTCTTAAATTTTATCACGTTTTATTTATCTAGGGTGCAGGGAAAAAATGTATTTAACTGTATTCATTAATTTATTTTTTAGATTAAATGTAATATTTTTAAGAATTTAATTTTAAGACAAAAAAAAATATATATATATATATAAACAAAAAAATTACTAACTACTTTGTGCCTGGAAAAATTACGTTGTCCATCTGTTTGTATGAGCAAAACATCATTCAAAAATTTTTGGATTGGCGCCCCACTGACGGCTCTTGGAATAATCCGAACCGTTACATACAGATATTATAAATCCTAGGGTAGATGTGGGTTTGAGTTCTAGACCTACACAAGGAAGGTCTAAGAATAGCCGAGCGGTTGGTTAAAATATGCCATCATTGGTCCGCTGCTATTCAGCCAATTCAACGTCGGGCTTCCCCAATACACTACCGATCCTCTACATTGGTCTAGATTGAGTCTGTTACCAATTCGAATTCGATGGAGATGGACCTGTCGTGCCCCAGTTACATATAGCGTAAGCAAGACGCTCTGATTGTTCTCGATAAATCGAGGAGGGGAATGCGTCGTCTTCTTGATTCGACGGTTCCTGCCACATTGCTTCCCATCCAAATCTGTGGGTGTTCATCCGGCTGTCCGTTTGAAGGTGTTCATTTGAGACCGGCGGTGTCCCAGCTGAACCATTTTCTGCCCCCCCCCCCATTTCTTTGCTAACCGACAACTGCCAAGGCTCGTCTGCTTCTCGTTGCTATTCCAGCAATCGTATTAAATAGGCTTCTTATTTATTTTAATATAAAAAGATATATATTTTTTCCTACATCATCATTTGTCGTGACTATTCGACGTCGGGCTTCCTAATACAATACCCATCTCTCCATTGGTCCGATATTGATAAAATTAAAGCGACTGGACATACAATATCATTAGTTTCTCCTCCTTAAAAGACGCAGAATGGGTCCGTCACCAGTGTAAATAATCGTGCCCAAGTTAGCATGCAGAAGCAAGCCATTCCGACTGTTTTCGATAAATCGAGGAAAATGACAAGTGACTGGATCTGTGAGTATTCAACGCCGCTTGTATTTTTGAAAATGGGAAGCGGCTCTCCATTTAAAGGTTGTTCATTGAGACCGCAATGTCGGGATGAACCATTCATGCTCCTTTCTTTGCCAACCGGCGAAGCATCGTCATTCCCGGAATATGCCGCAGTGCTCTGGTAGCCATTGAAAGACTCAATGGATCTTTCCGGACCATGGTTAGCTGCGTCTAAAGCTACTTTGCACTATGACTTGATACAATCATCTGAACTTTCTACTGCCCGTGTTACTGCAAACGCCGTTTAATACGCCATCTTACCCACCGCAGACGCCAAGTTGGAAAGCTTCTGAATAGATTCCGACGACGCCCCTCCCCCCGTTACACCTTGCATCCTGGGTTGAGCCATCCATAAAAAATATAGAACCATTCTGAATGAGGATATCAGGAACTTATAGTTTCCAAGGAGATAAGACTTCAGCAAAGTATTCGGGCGTCTTCTCCTTTCTAAAAATTCCCTGACTAATTGAAGGCTATACTGTGGGGCTTGCTGCAGTTAAATTAATATGAAATGACTCCAACATTTTTTCTTTTTAAGTCCATAGACGACTAAGACAAATTTTTTCAATTTTGATTTCTGAATACTAAAAGAAATACTATAAGAAATTGTGGGTAATAGTAATTGGAGGGCTTTAGGGCCAGGTTTATCACCCAAAATTATTTCAGTAAAAATTCCAAGTTTTAAAATATGTGGTTTAAAGAGAAAATGGTGTATGTGTGTGTGTGTGTGTGTGTGTGTTTTTCGCAGGTGACATCAGCTGGTTTGGTAGCTGTTAGGATCTAAAACCCCCCTCCCAGGTCAGTGCTACAAATACCCAAAAATATCCTGGGGACTTTTCATGGTGACAGACTATGTATACTGCTAGCATAATTAATAAGTTAATATTTGAAGAATTTAGCTTTAATTTTATACTTTATCTTGAAAAACGTTGGGTACATTTTTAAAGTAAGTAAAAAAAATTGAAAATCCGATTTTCATTGAAAATGTGAAGCATTGAAAATGTTTTAAGGCTTTTGTAAGCTATATCATAGGCAACATTTATTTGTGAACCGTCATTTTCTTTTCTTAGTAACTTGGTTCGATTGTCTCCGTAAATATTCGGCACCCATTCGGGATTTGAAATGTTCCATTCACCGCCTCCCACTATAGAGATTTTTATGCTCCTTTAATGATCTAGGCAGGACGAATAATGTCTCCCTCTGGTGGGTGTGCCAGGGCATGTTGGCATTGAAGGGAACGAGATAGCTGACGCTCTGGCTAAGATAGGTGCCAGGCATCGCCGCTTCTAGGGCCTGAACCTTTTTTGTGGGGTCAGTGACCAGTTACTCTCGGCAGAACTAAGGAAAGAGGAGGAGGAGGTAAAGAGGTCTGAACTCTGGAAACTTACTCCCCGGACTACCAGTAGGCCAAGATCTGCCAGGGAAATTATAACCAAAGGAGATCGGTGCAAACACACAAACTCTGCGTTCTTACGGGTTTCCTTCCTCATGAGGTATTGTTGACTCAGGAAGGACTCCTGACGTAGTTGGGTTTGGAGAGTGACAGCACATCCAGATGATTCTGTGAGGAGATCGGAGGAAACTCCATTATATTTCCTAACGGACTGCGAGGCTGCCACCCAGAGAAGATTTAAGAACTTGGGTAGTTACCATCAACGAAGATCGGAAGGCCTGCATCGTCCTTATTAAGGACAAACTCTGCGTTCTTACGGGTCTCCTTATGGGGCATTGTTCGACTCAGGAAGGACACCTGACATGGCTGGGTTTGGAGAGTGACAGGACATGCAGATTCTTTGGGGAGATTGGAGGAAACTCCATTTCATCTCCTAATGGACTGCGAGGCTGCACCCAGAGAAGATTTAAGAACTTGGGTAGTTACCAGGTTGAGGAGGAGGGGAATATACCCACCCTAGAGCTAGAGCCCGTCAGGTTATTAGCGATTCATCAGAGACATTTTCCGTGATAGCCTGCTTCTTTTTGTGGTCATCTATAGGTTACGGGCGTACGCCCAGCATCAGGATGCGTTTGTCAGTCAGTGTGATAACACAGATTTGCACAGAGCAAATTCAGTTTATACACAGTGTGTAAACATCACTCTCCAACATAAATATCACTCGCCAACACTCAGTGAATGTGTACATTGAATTTGCTCTGTGCAAGTCTGTGTTATCACACTGTCTGACAAACGCATCCTGAAGTTGGGCGAACGCCCGAAACCGATCAATGACCACAAAAAGAAGGAAAATGTCACGGAAAATGTCTCTGATGCTTTCCAGCTCTGCGGAACCAACCACCACAACAATTATTAGGGATTCCTTAGGGATCTTAACCTGAAGGAGGTCTTTTGTAGACAGTATTCACTTGGGGACATCTTTTTTGGGTGTTGTAGGTAGTCTGCTACGCCAAAAGGGCATAGCATAATAGATGTACGGTTGCAGTAAATTTGGCCCTCCCCCCATACAAAAAAAAAAACTGTACGCTCACCCCACTCCAATCTACCCCCACCAAAATCGTATGACGAACGTTTTTACACTTTTTATCAAATCACCCTCCTATAAAACATTTTCAATGTTAACAGAAAAGTAGGAACCTGATTTTCTTCAGTATTAGATGTATATAAATAGATACTTACGACAGGTTTGGACAGGTACGCATTGCTAAATATTGTTTAAGATGGACATTTCATTCAGATGAATCTATCAGTTCTAAACTTGTATTAAAAAAAAATACATAATTGATCTACTATTTTATTATTTAATGTATTCACATTGTAAATACAATAAATATATATTTAAAAAATTAAATAAAAACTGTATTATAATGGTCAAATACATAAAAAAAAAATAAACCAAAGAATAAATACAAAAAAAAAATAAATAAATTTTTATTATGTATTCACAAATTTCTTTTTTCTTTTTTTTTTTGTCTTTTTTTGTTTATTTAAAATAATTTTTTTTTGAATCAATTATTTTTACAAAATAATATTTTTAAAAAAAAGCAAAAATTGAGTTTTAAAAAAAAAAATCTATCCCCTCCTTTCCTAATCATTCATACACTCTATAATATTGTGTGGTCTCTGTTTTTCACCAGTTATTTTGTTTTGGGCGATTTAATAGTTTTAACATTTTTTGGGTAAATTGGGGGACTTTGTACATTACACTTGTGGTATTAAACAAAAATTAAATAAATAAAAAAAATGTTTACGCAGTTTGTGTTCATTTATTAGCAATTTGTTTTATTTTTTATTCAGTTCGAATTGATTTTTTTTATTTGCTTTAACTTCCGCTTTAGCTTGTCCCCTTGACGAGAGAAAATTAAAAAATTAAAATTCGAATTTCCAAATGACCCTTAGTGTCGGAGGATGTCGCACGTGCTGTAGCACTTATTGATGACGTGCTGCTCCATCAGATATGCAACCATTGCTATTTGGTGTTCCCTACCAAACTCTTGCGAAATGCAGTGGCAGCGTTACAGAGAAACACGCTCATACTCAAGAAGGCCAGGCTCAGGGCGCCCAAGAGCCGCCACTAAACTGCGCGATGACCTTTTTTGACACTGATAGTTTTACAAAAAAATCGTCATCTGACAGCTGTTGTTCGTAGTTCATCACCTCCGAGAAATTCAAGGTGTTTCAAATTTCTGAGACAACAGTCTCGAAGGAGGAGATTGAATGAATAAGGTTTGATTGGCTTTTTGGCCCCCACAACAAGAGGGCCAGAACAAACCAGGGGAGCACCGGAGTTTCTTGCATTGAGTTTACTCGGCAATACATCGAATTGGTCTGTCGAGCAATGGGGGCAAGTGTATTGTTTACTGACGAGAATCCCGATTAGCCTTAACGGCTCCAGACGGCCGTGAACAAGTGTGCAGGAGAAGAGCTGAGAGATTTGTACAATGCAATTTTTCTTCTCACTAGGCCTGTCCAACGAGGCTCTCTCTGATTGGTTTGGACAAAGACGTACAGAGTTCGTCTTTCGTGGAAGTTCGAAAGACGTGATCGTCACGAGGAAGTTCCATGATTGCTGCTCCGGTATTTGGCGGATATACTGCAAGTACATGTGGTCCCCAATCATGCTGGAAATAGGTGAGGAGTTTGTGGGGGACCTCACAAACCTGGAGGAACAGGGAGCACCGGAGTTTCTTGCCTTAAGTTTGTTCGGCAATACATCAAATTGCTCTATCGAGCAATGGGGGCAAGTGTATTGTTTACTGACGAAAATCCCGATTTGCCTTAAGAACTCCAGACGGGGCCGTGAACGTGTGTGGAGGAGAAGAGGTAAGAGATTTGCACAATGCAATTTTTGTTCTCACTAGGCCATTCCAATATTGGCTCTCTCTGATTGGTTTGGGCAAAGACGTATAGAGTTAGTGATCGTTACGAGGACGTTCCATGACTGCTGCTCGGTATTTGGCGGATAACCTGCAAGTACATGTGGTCCTCCTATCATGCTGGAGTTAGGTGAGGAGTTTGTGGTAATGCACGATTAACGCAGGTCCACACACAGCCCACATACTGTAGGACTTTCTTAATAACCATAATATTGATTTCTCTAAACTGGCCTGCCCGTACCCCTTGACTTAAATCCCATAGAGCAACTGTCGGATATGCTTGGAAGACGGATAAGGGATCGTAGAGTCCTTCCTGGGACGCTTCAGGTGCTAGAATGGGCTATAATGTCACAAAACGAAATTTCCCGGCTTGATTCAGAGCTATGCCAAGACACCCAGAAGCTGTGATAAAAGCAAGAGGAGGCGATATTAGCACCATCCCACTAAAAAATAATGTAAAATTAAAAAAAAAAAAACAGGTAAATCAAATTTTCGATTCCCATTGATAGAATTTCAAATTTGAAGAAAATCGTTTTACCGGTAGATTTTAGGAATCTGTGATGTAATCCATTGCTATAGCTGCCTAGTTGGTAGGTTAGCATTTGTACCTCTCAACATCTGTATATTTTACGCATGTTAGGATATATGAAAAAATGTTAAGAAAACTTTGTGTGAGTGTTTCACTCGGCATTTTTTTACTTTCTCTAATTCCCCTAGTAATAGAGAGGAAGTATTGCGATCGTGTCAGATTTTCGAAATCAAGTTGCACGTGGCACTACCTAAGGGGGCTACCTAAAGAAGTTGGGCCATCTAGAACAGGATAGCACTGGCAGATTCTGTGTGAAAGACGTAGGAGACTGCAATTGCAGCTCCTAGTCGGATTGGGATGCTGCTACCCATATAAGGTAAGTTCCACAAGCAAGGGTACGTGCCAGGGGGGTTTTACCTCATTAGACTCAGAGATTTCTCGGAGATCTTAACTTGGTTGGGTTGCTAGGAAGAGTTTGGGGCAGAATTAGACCCCTTTTTGAGATACAGACCCTCCCAAAACAAGGATTAAACCTATTTATCTAGAGTGTGTGTGAAACAATCAACGGCTACTACTTACTGTATCGACAAATTTCATGATGGTGTTGGTCGGGTCTAGCAGGACGATTGGTTCTAGCAAGATTGCAGACAAATAGTTTAGAAGATTCCTATCAGAGGCATTTTCCGTGATAGCCTGCTTCTTTTTATAGTCATCAACCGGTTTCGGGCGTTCACCCATCTTCAGAATGCGTTTGTCTCTGTGCAAGTCTGTGCTATAATCACACTGTGTGACAAACGCATCCTGAATGATGGGCGTACGCCCAAAACCGTTCGATGACCACAAAAAGAAGCAGGCTATCACGGAAAATGTCTCTGATGCTTTCCAGCTCTGCGGAACCAACCACAACAACTAGAAGACTCCCACATTGGACTAATATGTGGACAACCCAAAATCCAGTCGAGAGCAGTGCTGCCCTTAGATTTTGCTCTTCCTAGGCGGGCCTTTATAGCTCACTGCCTGTTGAGAAGACAAGTGCTGTACCATAGATGTTAACGCGACATACATTTCTTCGTACTGCCTCTAAGCATGTATGTGTTAAACAGAAAGTTCAAACTTGATATTCCTCCCGTTTAGGTATCACCATGAGGATCCGGGACAGCAAGTTATCTGTCAAAATTCCTCAACCGGAAATACCCACTTTACTGAATTGGTTTTTTCACTTTTATCCGATTTTCTTAAAAATGGCCTCAACGATATATTTTTTTTTAAAACTTAGTGTATCAAATACACGTAGGAAAATGTACAATTTTTAGTTAAAACATTTCTCTGGGAAACTGCATTTAAGGACACTTTTTGCGGGGAGTGGAGAGGTGGGGGTTAGGTTGACCACTAATGCGCTATTTCAGTTTATTACACGAATTCTATCATCTAGATTGTAGATTGTTGTATGGGATTATTGGTCTGCGACCTGAAAGATCTATTGTCCCACCCCCGAAGCCTTCTCCAATGCATAGCCGGCCTCCAAGCAGTGTTCTCTATGTACACACAATTCAGTGTACACTGAACACGGCCCATCACCGGACAGTGAGTTGTAGAGGCTCCTAGGAAGAGAAAATCTAATGGCAGCATGCTGGATACGAACCCGGGACCTTCGCGTTGCTAGTCCAGCGCGCTACCACTGACCTAATCCGATACTTCTCCCTTGGCTTTTGCCAATTAACTAGGTGCGGAGACCCTAGTTTGTGTACTGTGTTTGTCCTTGTCTGTAAAGTGTAGAGTGTATGCATTTTTAGTGAATTGTATACTGTTGTGACGAAGCTGTGGTAACCCGCGGGGTCGCTAATCCCCAAGTAACTGCATGTACAGATACTCCTTGCGGGCATTCTATCATCTAAATAATAATTATTAGTATTAAATATGTTATTGGAATTCTGTGTTTAATGTAAAATCAGATGACCGGAAGTTTCTTTTTAATACTGATAAGTATTTTTCAATATTCTACTATTTTCTCTAAAAAACGGCTCTAAATGGATTTTCTTCTAAACTAAGTATGTAACACTACACATATAATGGAGCTACAACTTTTATTTGAAAACATTTCTGCCGGATAAAACGCATTTAAGGAGGGCATTTTCAGGGTAGGGGTAGGATTTGTTTATGTTTGCCACTAAATTTGCTATCCTTAGTTGATTATATAAATTCTTAACCCCAAATCTAAACAAAATTAATTAAGAAATAAAACCAAAAAATCTGGTGTGAAACACTCACACAACTTTCTCAAAATAATTGACAAATTTTTTAGTTTGTGTACTAAATTTAATGAAATTCGTCTAAAACTGAAAAAACTATTCAGTAAAAGCGCACTTCCGGTTTACTGATTTTCTTGAAACTCGTAGTTTTGGCCATCTATTTATTTCTAATTAATTTTGTTTGGATGATAGAATTGTATAATCAACTTATGATAGCACTTTAGAGAAAAACATAACCCCACCTCTCACCTAAAAGTATCCTTAAATGAATTTTGACAGAGAAATGTTTCAAATAAAAGTTGTAGATCTTTGTATGTTTAGTTTATATACGAAGTTTTAAGAAAATCGTCGGCGATATTTTTGAGAAAATCGTGAAAAAATGAAAAAAATCATTTAGTAAAATGGTAATGCAAACGGACTTCCGGTCATCGGATTTTTTTGAAACTCAGAATTTCAACAACATATTCAACAACATTATTTAGATGACAGAATTGTCTAATAAATTGAAATAGCACTTTAGATGAACACCTAACCCCACTCATCCCCCTTACTTAACTGCCCTTAAATGAATTTTCCCAGAGAAACATTTCAAATAAAAATTGAAGTTCTTTGTATGTGTAGTTGATATACCAAGTTTGAAGAAAATCGTCGGAACTATTTTTGAGAAAAACACAAAAAAGTAAAAAAAAAAAAAAAACAAGTAA
>JAAEAF010010152.1:0-45803 GCA_011037195.1 Triatoma infestans
ATTCTCTAGAAATGAATATAGAGCTCATTAGAAATGTAAATAATTAATACAACCTCATTTAATAAATTTAAATATTTATTTTTATTTAAATATATTGATTTAAAATTCAATTATTACAGAGCATGCACCAATTATCGAAATTAAGGATTCATTTGAAGTACCTGTCTTGAGATTCCATGAATATAAAAAATATGATTTTAACGAATGGCTCTGTGTGTGTGTGTGTGTGTGTGCAAACAAAAAAATGAGGTTAAGTGGAGGTTTCATCCTGTCACTGGAAGTGGAGGGCCGCAATGTCACAGTGAAATGCACTACTCATAGAATGACAAAATAAAAATATTGCTGACAACGGACATTTTTTATAGCAGTGTTATACTGAAGAAATTAGAGGAGTTTGGGTAGTTGCTGTTTTTCGGAAAAGAAACGATAATGGATAAAATTATTATTCTTATCACTCTCACAAACTGCGCGAGTGATTAATGCGATAAAAACTCTTCTGTATAGAAAATTCCTTACAGCAAACGTTGGCAGATACATTCATAAGCACTCAGATACATTCCTACAAGTTGCCGGTGCTACTACTTTCTGATAGCGCACCCCAAAACACCCAACGTACGGAATGGACAAATGGGCTATAACCTTCAAGCATTAAGCTTCAAGATTTCACCAGGAGCTATTACAATAGAGTTTCAGAGTTTAAGTTAATCAATAATGAACAAACAAACATCAAAATCAAAACTTAGAAAATCAACCGACAAAATTTATAAATCAACATTCTAAGAAGTCTTCCTTCTTCCTTTTCAAGAAAGAAACAACACCAATCTGGGAATAAGTATTCAAGAGTTCCACAAATATCATGCATGAAAAATAAGTAAAATTGGAAATTTAACTAAATTAAGTGGAATTACTAAAAGTTGTGTGAGTGTTTCAAAGACAAGAAAAATGAAACGTCATGAAAACAGTTGAAAATTGAAATTACCCAACGGTAAAAAGAAATATTTACACAGAAACAGTTTTCAACAGTTTTCAACAAGTTTGGAGATAATACAGACGTACTGTATGAAAACCCTTGGCTATGTAAATGCTTCCTAAGGGACTTGTTTACTAAAAGTGGGAAAGAGCTGTTGGTTTCATTCAAACAGGATATTATGGCAAAATATCATACATATTTACGATGTAAATGTGCTGTACTTGTTGTACTTGTTATTGTAAGAGTTAAAGTTTGTAACTTGTTTCTTTTAATAGTTTCTATCAATTGTAACATATAAGTAAGGAACATGTAGTTTCGAGCTATATTTGTAATTCTGGAAATATTGGAATAAAAACAATAACAGTTTTACATTTTTATAGGTCATTTTTCTCTCTTTCTAAAAAGTATTGTAATCAATTTTTATAATTCATTGTCTTTTATTCTCCTTGCCCAGCCAGCTGACATTTATTTTTTAAATAAAGTTTTATTATTGCCTTCCTGCCCATTTCAAATTTTTTCTCTTCCCCCCCCCCTAGATTTTAACGCAATGGTGGCAAAATAACAATTGTTGCCCTACCTTTTTGTCTGTTTGTCCATTTTCCGTAAGACTAAAAACCTCACGATTGTTTACAAGTTTTCTGGTATATTACTTTCACTTATTGCTGTAAGTAGAATTATTGTGATCGTGTCAAATTTTTTAAATTGAATTTTAACCGGAATTTAAATGTTTTCAAGATCTTCCACATAAAATAAGAGTAAGTAAGTATCCTGCCGAAAAGATTACTGGATATTTTAGAAGAGCAATTGATTGGAAATGACTTTACTTCGGCCATTATGATGAACGTGCAATGTCTCTGTTGATATTGGAGTTGACCACAGACGTTGGAAGTTTCTTTAAATAATAGAAGAAGATTATCAGGTTCATCTGTACAGAACCATTCACCACTGCCAGAGTTTTATTATATCAGTCAAAAGATCTAGTAATGATTCTGCTGTAGTATTATCACTATGGAAACCTTTAATTATACCAAGGATGAAATAGAGAATGAACCAGACTCTAAGCATTGTATTCAAGTTAAGCCTGAGTGGGAGTGTTTGAGAGAAACATTAGTTGCAGCATTTTAAATTGTATACAATACCATAAGTTATCCTGGAAGAATTTTAATGGACAAGAGGAAGTTTAAATGAAGAAATTTGTTTAAATATTTTTGTTTTTATTGTGAAGTAGTTTATAATCACAATAATTTATGAATAATGATTTATATATGAGGTTCATTCTATAAATAAGGAAATACATCGGCATCCGTGCCATCATATATCTTTCACTTCCGCGTAGGCTTCTTCAGGATAGTGTTGACACAACCAGCTCTTCAGTTGCTAAACCAGCACTTCAAGAAACAATGTGGGTAGCGTAGAACAGTCAATGTAGGTGTAGATGCTTTCCTGTCCATTCTGTAAATGGCCCATGGTAATGGGTGGGGATTAATTTTTCCTTCCATGCATTTGGTTGGCTGTTGTATGACGAGGTCTAAAACATCCAATGCGTTGGTGACAAAGTTGCATCCTTGGGCTCTAAAACCGTTAATTATATTTTCTCTCCTTTCTTTGGGCAAGCGGCGCCATGTAATGCTCAGACAAAGTCCATCATCTATCTCTATTTGAATCAAAAACATTTCCAAAGTAAAACAGTAGAAAGCCAACGAGAGGCAGTAGAAATTGAGAATCAGCACAAAATTGCTTAAAGATTGCTGATGGACTCTGTTTGAGCAGATTATAGCTGACCTCGCTCAGAGAAAGGTAAAAAAGAGGAAAAGAAAGAATAATTAACGGTTTTCCAGAACAAAACAAGACTGTAACGTTGAACAATAAAGGAATTGGAAAGGAGATTATTTAGACCTCGTCATTCACCGGTCACTTATGCATCGGAAATAAATTAAATACCGCCCACTAACTACAGTCATTTACAAAACGAAGGGAGAAGCTCCGCTCTATTGATCGTTTTACATTACCCACCCTGTTCCTTGCCAATGTTGGTTTACCAATTCAGTCAACACCACCCTAAAAGCTGTTGCAATATGGGCGAAACGTCATTTTAAACCACTGGCGCAGTGGCGTAAGAGGTATGTGTTTTGCATCCTTGTCATCAGTTTAAAAACCGCCGCTTAACCACTGCTTCTGTATACAAAATTCCTATTATTCATTCAACGTTGATAAGTCCTCTAGTGATCTGCACTTTGGATAAGGGCGTACAGTGTTATGATTTCTGGTTTTTGAGGGTGTGAAACCACCCGAAATTTACTTTTGAGTGCAGGATTTACAAAGGCTAGAAGTAAACTTATTCCAGAACAACGTCCGTCCATTCAACACTTGAATGCAAAGAATAAATAGGCTGCATCTCCTTACAGCCCAAATCTTGCACCACCCAATTTCTGTTTATTAAGAATTCTGAAGTTAGGTACACTTTTATTAGGTCTTAAGTTAGGTAAGTCCTTAAAACTGTTTGGCAAACGTCAAGTTTTACAGCAACACTGGCTCATATATTTTTTTCCTTACCGGCATAAAAAACTACTGGAGAAATCGGACAAGTATAAACATGTTATCGGGGGGGTCTATGTCGAAAATTAGGTAAATTATCAAATCCAATTAATATACAACATTAAAACAGGAAACCATTTGTCTCTTGACACGTTATTATGATCACCTTATTCTAAAATGTCCTAGCAGCTAAAAAAATAAAATAATGCATAATAGCACAATGCATAAATTTTAATAATACTTATTTAAAGTTTATCGACCATGCATATGTATGGTCATTTGTCAATACAGTGATCAAATGTTGCATTTATTGTAGTGAATGTTGACCTAATACTACGGCATGTACAAGTTAGCGCTAAGGCACTAACAATTGTGCAATATACAATACATAAATGTTCAATAGTAACACAATGCAGCTTGCCTACGGCACGTATGCAACTAATAGACCATGGCTTCCATTCCTATTCCTAGACATTAACTAACCAACCTAAGGTTTGTCACTAACGACAATCTAATTTGTCACGTTCTCATATTAAGGCTGTATTCTATTTTATTTTTTCAAAATATCATTTACCTTCTAAAAGTTTTCTTATTTACTTTTGTAGAGTAGGATTTATATCTTTGTGAAAACATACAATTATAGTTTATTAACATAAAGAAATCAGGTGTGAAATACTCACATAAAGAGATAACATCTGCTGTTTTATTCGTCGAAGCATGGATATTTATTTTGTTCCTGACCGGTTTCGGAATTTAATCCATCGCCAGAGTATATCTATCCATTTCAGAGTGCAGAGAGTTCACTTCAAACGCAATGTTTTCGTTTCACTCGACACTTGTGATTTTGTATGTGCGAAATACATATAACCTTATATGTAATATAAGGTTATATTACTATATATTATTAGCAGTAAATAGAGGCATGACAAATAATAACGCATACATTTGATTTCCATTATTATTTATTTTAATATCATCTCCAATTTGCTGTTTGCTTCCAATCTTCATACATATCTATTTAACTTCACATTTTCCTGCATTAACCCTGCTTCTATTTACTACTTCACATTTGTTTATTACTTGTACAAGCTTTTACCGTCCATAAACTTTGCATTTTTCTTTGCAATTCAGCCTTTCCTTAAAATTTATCTATTCTTATTAGTACAGTTTACTCCTCAAATAACTTATCAGCCCCCTAATAAAAATTACTTGCTAAAACACTGGGCACACTTAACAACACTATTAAAATTTAGTTATAAAGTATTCTTCAAAACATGCTATTTATAATCCATTATTTTCTAATGTCTAATCTTAATTTATAATAATTCCACTTTGTCATGAAACACACACACACATAGTAACATAACCGTATAACCTTCCCACATATATACAGCCAACAACTGAATCTACAGAAACATTTCGTTGAAGTAAACTCTCTACGCGAACTTGGTGAATTTGCTCTGACGATGGATGAAAATCCGAAACCGGTCAGGAACAAAGCTAATATGCATGCTACACGGATAAATTACCGGATATAATATTTTACATTATTTTTAATTGTAATTTGGTTTCGTAGGAATATTTTTCTTTTTTACTTACTTACATATATCGGCTTCTTTCTTTTTTTGTAGGGGTTACCGTTTAGGTCAAGGCACTCCTCCACTTCTCCCTGTCATACCAGTCCTCGTCAGCTAAATCGCGACCTGCCTTCTCCTCCAGGATTCCCTTTTAATTCATCCGGTTTCTTTCTTTCTTAACCTTTTTTTCGCAATTCGATTATTGAGTAGTTGGGAGACGGATCCAACGGACAACCCCCAAACCTGGAAGACCGTTTTTTTTTCCTTCTGAGTCTCCTTCCCTTAGATGAGTTATATTCATCACGATTTAGGAGCATTTTCTTATTTAGGAATCTTATATTTATGAGTCTTACATCTCACTCTTATTTAGTACTGTAATTATATTTATGTATTATTCAACTCGTTTGTGTGGGAATAAATCTCACAAATACAAATAAAATTAATTTAATCTAATTAAGGATTTCATATATTCCAAAAAAAAGCAATACAACAAGGACCAAGAATAATTAATAACGTAAAGTATCCGTTTAAAGTTCCATAATTCTAATTTTGCGACCTTGTTTCGAGGAAAAGATTAATGGATGGAAGTTATTCATTAATGGCTGCATTGATACTGAAGAGTGCAAAACTAAGGAATAATTTTATTGTAGAAGCTTTTAAAACACAGTTGGCCGCCAGATTAAAGGGGCTAGAGTAGATTTCTGTAACCTTTGAAAACTGAAAATAAACGAATAAAGGGTCTAATGTATTCCGTCCACTAAGTATATGTAAAGTGAGCGTACAGAGAGGGTGTTTTCTATTTCAAATGATTACAAGAATGATGATCCTCACCAGTGAGCTATTAATTTTAATTAATATTATTTTAAAAAGAAAGAAAAAACCTTTAATTAACACTCACACGGAATTCTCTTATTACATTTATCTCTCTCTAAACACATAGCCTTCAACTACACAGATAATGGAGAGACATGCATTACGTTGGTTTTATATCCACGTAATTGAATATAGTTACTTTGTACACTGCAATGAAGCGCCACTATCAAACGCAGATATCATGGTTGTGTTGTTTAGTATATCGTGACCTTTCAGCACAACCGGAATCAACCTACAATCAATTTTTCCTGACAAACAGTTATCATATAAAAAATCATAGGTTTTCTGTACAGTTACCCTTCCAAGTTTAAAAAAAAAAAATCGGGTGTCAAACACTCACACAACTTTCTCTTACTCCAGTTCTAAAAATTATAATTGACAAATTTTATAGTTTGTGTACAAAGTTTAATAAGATTCATCGAAAACTAAAAAAACCTGTCCAGTAAAAGCGCACTTCTGGTTTACTAATTTTCGTGAAACTCGGCAATTTTGGCCATCTATTTATTTCTAATTAACTTTGTTTGGATGATAGAATTGTACATTGCACTTTCTAGAAAAACATAAAACCCCTCCCCTAAGTGTGCCCTTAAATGAATTTTCCGAGAGAAATGTTTTAAATAAAAGTTGTAGATCATCTTACGTTTAGTTTATATAAAATGCTCCAAGAAAATCGTCGGAATGATTTTCTTCAAACTCGGAATTTCAACAACATATTCAATTCTAATTAACATTATTTAGATGACAGAATTGTCTAATAAACTGAAATAGCACTTTAAATGAAAACCTAACCCTGCCCCTCCACCAGAAGTACCCTTAAATGAATTTTTCCGGAGAAATGTTTCAAATGAAAGTTGTAGCTCTTTGTATGTATAGTTGATATGCTAAGTTTAAAAAAAATCGTATAAACAATTTTTGAGAAAATTGCAAAAAAGTAAAAAAAAAACTAACTAGTAAAGTGGTACTTCCGGTTGAGGATTTTGACAGATAACGTGCTGTTTGATCCCATGATGATACCCAAACGGAATATCAAGTTTCAACTTTCTACGTTTTTTCGGTTTTGACCTATGCTGTTCACATATATACATACACACAGACCATTTGCTAAAAACCACTTTTTTGGAATCAGGGGACCTCAAAACAGATATTTCCGTTGAAAACTCGATATCAAAATTTGACACGATTACAATACTTCCTCTTTACTAGGAGTGGTCAAGCCGCACTAAGGGCTTTCAGTAAGCCGTGGTGGAGTTCGAAATTAGTGGGAGAATGTAGGAGAAGGCTTAACGTTTTGGCTCGGAGGGGTAAGGTGCATCTCTATTGGATACCCGGACATGCGGGAATAGAGGGCAATGAGAGGGCGGATCGGCTGGCCAGGGAGGGATCGTCATTACCATTTTATGGTCCTGAACCAGCCCTGGCCGTTACAAAGACGTTTCGCGACAAACAGATTAGACTTTGGGAGACGAGAGCTTTGGAGAAACGCTGGGGGGACACGCAGGGGTGCCTCCAAGCCAAAAGATTTATAAAGGCAAGCAAGCAGGGAATCTCGGAGTATCTCCTGTCTCTTAGTAGGACGGGTTTGAGGACCTTGGTAGGAATAGTGACTGGACACACTTGGGTGTCCAGTCACTTGTTTAACATAGGGAGGACACGGAGTCCCATTTGTCAGAATTGTGATGACGGAGTTAGGGAAACGGTGTTTCACTACCTATGTCAGTGTCCCCGTTTCGCCGGAACTAGGTTTCGTATATTTGGGAGGACACCACTCTCGCAGGATTGCCTGGGCGAGTTGGAGTTTGGGGATATCTTGAGATATTGTAGATTAACCGGCAAGTTACCGGGGGAGATTAATTAAGGGGTTACGGGGGGTATCGGGGGGATAAGAGCCACATAGGCTTAGGTCCCGCGCCTTTTTGGGCACCCGTTTTGATAATAATAATAATAATAATAATAATAATAATAATAATAATAATAATAATAATAATAATAATAATAATAATAATAATACTAGGAGTAAGAGAAAGTAAAAATGAAGTCGTTTGAGAAAAAATTCCAAATAATTATTGATTGAAAAACCTTTTGAGTTTCCGGGTTGAGACTGCCGTCAGTAACCGCTTTGTTGAATGAGCTTCTGAGTTTAAAGAAGAAAATTGATAATAAACCAATTTGCATTTTTACAGAGAAGTTTACTTAGTTTTCCGTAATTTTCAAGAGTACGACTGCAATAATTCTCTCAAGACTTTTAAATGCTAACTGCACGCACACACACACACAATATAAATCTATCACTTTTATTTGAATGAATTTTCCGAAAAAAGAAATATCTGGTGTGAAATAAGCACACAACTTTCTCTTACTCCAGTATTCAAAATTGTAATTAACAAATTTTATAGTTATTGTACCAAATTTGATGAAATTCGTTGGAGTAAGTCGAAAATTGAAAATAAAAATGTTCAGTAAAAGCGCACTTCCGGATTACTAATTTTGTTGAAACTCGGAATTATGGCCATCTATTGATTTCTAATTAATTTTCTTTGGATGGTAGAATTGTTTAATCAACTATGATAGCATCAGAGACATTTTCCGTGGTAGCCTGCTCATTTTGTGGTCATCGACCGGTTTGGGCGTTCGCCCATTTCAGAATTGCGTTTTTCAGACAGTGTGACACACACAGACTTGCACAGAGCAAATTCAGTTTACACACTCAGTGCATCTATGCCAATAAATGTATATATACCATACCATTGTTATGAAATAAATAAATACATATCATGGCCACTGAGTTATACATACATAAATTTTATACGCTATAGATTTAATATAAGATATAGATGTAAACTAGAGTGTGTAAACTGAATTTGCTCCGTGCAAGTCTGTGTTGTCACACTGTCTGAAAAACGCATCCTGAAGATGGGCGAACGCCCGAAACCGGTCGATGACCACAAAATGAAGCAGGCTACCACGGAAAAATGTCTCTGATGTCATCCATTATACTCTCTACACTTTACAGACAAGAACAAACACACAAGTCGTACACAAACTAGGATCTCCGTCTCTAGTTAATTGACGAAAGCCAAAGGAGAAGGAAGGGATTAGCTCAGTGGTAGCGCGCTGGACTAGCAATGCAGAGGTCGGGTTCGAATTCAGCATGCTGCCCTTGGACTTTCCTTTCCTAGGAGCCTGTACAACTAACTCTCTAGTGTTGGCTATAGCTAGAGAACACTGCTTGGAAGCCGGCAGTACACTGAAAAGTCTCCGGTGGGGGCACAATAGATCTTTTAGGACGCAGTGCGATAATCCCCTACAACAATCGACAATCTATGGAAAAGTTTACTAAAAAAGTATATTAAAAATATGTCTCAGTTAGTGTGAAACTAAGTTGCTCTGTGCAAGTATGTGTTGTCACACTGTCTGAAAAACGCATCCTGAACATGGGCGAACGCCCGAAACCGGTCGATGACCACAAAATGAAGCAGGTGCTACCACGGAAAATGTCTCTAATGCTTTCCAGCTCTGCGGAACCAACCACCACAACAACTATGATAGCACTTTGAGAAAAACATAACCAAACATCCCTCCTAAAACACCCTTAAATGACTTCATCAAGAAATATTTCAAATAAAAGTTGTAGCTGTCTATATGTATAGTTTACATTCCTAGTTTAAAGAAAATCATTGGAGCCGTTTTCGAGAAAATACCAGAAAATTAAGAAATACATTTCAGTAAACAAGCACTTCCGGTCATCCGATTTTTTTTAAAACTCGAAATTTCAACAATACATTTAATTCTAATTAATATTATTTAGATGACAGAATTGTATAATTAACTAGGATAGCACTTTAGAGAAAAACATAAGCCCACCCCTATCCTAAAAGTGCCCTTAAATGACTTCACCAGGAGAAATGTTTCAAATAAAAGTTGTAGCTCTTTATGTGTGTAGCTCACATTCCTAGTTTTGAAGAAAATCGTTGGAGCCGTTTTCGAGAAAATACCAGAAAATCAAGAAGTACATTTCAGTAAACAAGCACTTCCGCTCATCCGATTTTTTTAAAAACTCGAAATTTCAACAATACATTTAATTCTAATTATTATTATTTAGATGACAGAATTGTATAATTAACTGAAATAGCATTTTAGAGGAAAACCTAACTCCATCTCTTTTCCAAAAGTGCTCTTAAATGAATTTTTTGCAGAGAAATGTCTTAAATAATAGTTGTAAACCTTTGTATGTGTAGTTTAAATATCAATTTTGAAGAAAATCGTAGGAGCTATTTTTCAGAAAATCGCAAAAATTAAAAAAAAAAGTTAGTAAAGTGGTAATTCCGGTTGAGGAATTTTGACCATTAATCTACTGTCGGATCTCATGGTGATACGTAAACGGAATATCAAGTTTGAACTTCCTACGATTATTCGTTTTTGTGAACCATTTTCTAAAAACCACTTTTTTTTTTGGACTCATGGGATCTCAAAACGGTTACTTCCGGTGAAAATTCGATATCGAAAATTTGACTCGATTACAAAATTTCCTCTTTATTAGGAGTAAGAGAATGTAAAACAAAAATTTAGGAAGGTTTTGTAACTTTAGATTTAAAGCATTATTGGGCATTAATTCAAGCACTACTTTCTGGACTAAAATGTAATCACATCCAAATACTAGCTTTCCCATGTTCTGTAAACACTGGAACCCCCTGTGAAACCAATAAATTTATATCAATAATTATAATTTGATTAATGTTTCCATATTTACAGAAAATTTAATTAATTATCATAATTGCTTGATTGTGTAATTTTTAATTTCATTATGGTTGGAGGTAAATTCATTTTGGCTGAAAATTAGTGAATTTTACGAGGTATCTAACACAAAAAAAAAAAAAAAAAAAAAACCATAAAACAAATTAATTTAGTTTATAAAAAAAACAAATTAAATAATTTTAAAATTAATAAATTTCAATCAATAATCTATTAATAGTGACAAACATTTATAACGATTTGCAAGATTGCACTACACTGCTGTTCAATTCTATTTGAAATACAAGAAGATAATTTTGCAGAATACAATCAACACGAAAAAATTTATTTTTGCACTATTTTTTTTCGTACATATATTTTTTATTTATTCTTTGTTTAGTAATAAAAACTAAAATATAAAATACAATAAATTTAGAAACTAAATTCTATAGAGAAACCTTCGTTTTTTTGCAATAATTGTATAATGGAGCAATTATCATATTAAGTTTAATGAAGTTCTACGTACTATTCGCAACTATAATTGAAACACCACTTTCAATAATTACAGGTGACTGAAACAAAAACTTTCATTGACTGACGCAATACTGCTATACATTCACCATATATCGCGCTCCCCAATATAAAAAGGCTGCGCTGGCGACTTTGTTCCTTTAATTAGATATCCAGAGGGCACGTGAGAACAATCTCAGACGCGAACAACTTCACCCCCACCCTTAAACATCTGTTCAATTAATAAATAATCATTTCAGTTATCGGGAAATTTTAAAGTTTCTAATTTCTCTTTGAGAGCAAAGGAATCTTCATTAGTGTATTTCCATGTTTGAAGTGTCATTGGAAAAATGTTCAAGTGATACTAATAGAAGACTTTCTATAATTTTCTCCGACAATGGCTATCCTCAACACCTCGTTAATAAAATACACAATGAAATACTGTCATCTACACTCACTAACATTCGGACATTATGATAACAACTTAACTCATGCTCCTCATATTTCTGTTGACTAACCTCCTAACTACATTTCCTTTACATACTTTAACACTGTCAGAGAAAATTTCTAAAATTTTCAGACGCTCTAATATCATTTTAGCCCACAAATGCTCTAACACTATTAACAAGATATAGAGCATTTTAAAGACCCTACTCCCAACAAATTACATTAGACGTCGTTTACCACATAGACTGTACACAATGTCCAGCTGTTTATGTTAGTCAAACTACACATTATTTGATTAAAACAGGATATACCAACATGAATTTGATTGCAGAAATAAAAATGACAAAGACAACATTACTGCACTGACGAAACATTTTGGAGAAAAAAAATCATAAATTTGATTTTTTTAACAACAAAAATAATAACAAAAGAAGCTCACAGGAAAAAAGAAAAGAAATATATTAGAAATGATATACGAGGTGTGTAAATTAAGTAATGATACTGATTTTTTATCTTTTTTTTATTCAAATAAAATTACAATTCAACATTGTCCCCTTCAAAGTAACTACCTTAGGAAGCCACACAACGCTGAAGACGATTCTTCCATTCGTCATAGCAGTGCTGGAACTCGGATACTGGAATAGACTTCAGTTGGTCGGTTACGGCTGTTTGAATATTCTCCAATGTTCCAAAATGACGTCCCTTGAGGTGATTTTTCAATTTGGGGAACAAAAAAAAGTCACATGGACTCAAGTCGGGTGAATAAGGAGGCTGAGGAGCCACAGGAATGTTATTACTGGCCAAATACTCATAATTTTTCGGAACCATTTTTGCACAAATTTTTCTCATCCCCAATTCATTAGTCAAAATTTGATGAACCGTTGTGTGAGTCAAATTCAACTCTTCGCCGATCATTCGGACTGTCAAACGACGATCTGAACGCACAAGATCGCGGATTCTGCCAACATTTTCGTCGGTTCTTGAAGATGAAGGCCTTCCGCTGCGAGGCTCGTCTTCAATTGATTCCCTTCCTTCTGCAAACGACTTAAACCACCTAAAAACCTGTGCTCTCGACAAAACATTGTCTCCATAGGCCTGGCACAGTTTTTCAAACGTTTCCGTTGCACTGTGCCCAAGTCTGAAGCAAAACCTGATAGCACAACGTTGCTCGTAATTGATGTCACTCATTTTTAAAACGCACTGAAAAAACCTTGCTCACAAAAAAAGTCACTACGGACAGTGCAACAACTCTAGCATTTTCAAATTTGCACTGGACGTGTATCAGAAGTTTACTTACCCTACCACGCATGCGCCGCGTCTCCAGTGTTCCCAGATCGAACACTAGAAAATCAGTCTCATTACTTAATTTACACACCTCGTATATCAAAAGAAATAAATTTTCTGTTAATTTACGTAATGATACCAATAATTTTTCCGCACTGTTTAACGGTTTTTTCAAAACATGACCTTCTAGAATTCTCTTTCACCTTGCCCACCCATAAAAATTTCCTCAATAACCCTTTCACTTGCCTATTCAACCCATATTTCATTTCTGTAGATGATTTAAGGCAAAGAAACTAGTAACTTTTAATTTTCTTTTTTTATGTTTCTGTGATGTAACAAGTGTGTATGTTTTAAAAAGTCTTTCTTCACATCTTCACGACTATCTTAATGTATGTTCAATATTATTTTGGTTTATTTTTTTAGATTTTTTTTTTATTTATATTATTCTGCATTTTACAGTATTATTAATGCGTTGTGGTTCCTTATTGGATTGTTTTTTAGATTAAAACCTTCATAAAGGCAAGAAACTCTGTCGAAACGTTGGCATAATTGAATGTTTCTTTTTTGATCGATCCTCACCAAATTTCTTCAAATCATAATTCATCAACAAATACTTTATAATCACTTAAATTTATAAAAAAAAAACAGCAATACCACTTTGTTTTATTTTTTGTTTTAAATTATTTAGAATATATAAGAAATTTTCAACTACATTTATATTTTACAGAATGTACCCAGTTACATGAAATATACAAATTAAACAATACAAAAAAGTTTATAGCATAGTTTTTTATTGTACAAAAATAATACGTATATTTAAATTGATATTTATAAAAAAAAATAATTTTAAATTGTAAGATAAAGCAATAAAATTAATAATTAAATAACTATCAATATAAAAGAATGAATAACTAAACATGAAATACGATAAACAAAAAAACGCCCCTACATATATATTATAATAAAAACAAGTCAAAGGATGAGACTAATTGAGTTGTCTTTGTTTTTATTTGATATTAATTTATTTAATTATTTTTTTTGTTGTTGTTGTTTCCATTTTAATACATTTTTGCTATTTAGAATTGCAGAGAAAACAGAAAACTTTTTAGTTTATCATTACGTCACATCTCATATATAACTGGTTATTCTGTGCCAACCTTTGGCTGTTCCCGCGATATCCTTGGACACATCACTCCCCTAGTTTTCTTTATTTGTTTGACCCTATCACTTTTTGGACGTCCTCTCCTTCTTTTCCTCTTGGCGTCCCTTTAATCCTCTTGGCCCATCACTCTTCACCCATCATTATTATGGACTGGCCATTGCCACATCCTTTAATTATCCTTGTTTATTACATCTGTAAACCCAATTTGGTTTCTTCTTGGACCAAATATTCCTTTTCCTCTTTCTCCCTCTCTCGTGATTGTTCCAATTATTTACCCTTCCATACTACTGATTGTAGTTCTCAATTTTGCATAGTTTTTCTATCCGTGATCTTAAGTTTCGTAACCATAGGCAAGATTATATATTGCTTTATTATAGGGGTGAAGTTGTTCGTGTCCGATATTGTTCGCACATGCTCCCATGGATATCCAACTAAAGTAAACAATAAGAATCACAGCGTAGCAACAGTTTTTTTTTTATACTGAGCCGCGTGACGCAGAATGGCTGATCAGTTACTGAGTCCCTTTTGGGAGGATTCACATTTAGATCAACAGAGAAGCATTTCTTTATCAGATCTACCGCCATTCCTGTCTCAGTATCTATTCCATAATGTTTTTTTTTTTAATCATGTTTAAAGTATATCATCAAAATTGTTGAAACGATAGCAGAAAATAGCTATTTATCAAACAGTGAGTAAAGTAATTTTTTTTTTTCAACTGAACGAGAGTGCAAAAATACTTTATTCACGCATTGAATATTAATTTTTTCTGAAACCGTATTAAACTGTTTCTTAATTTATAAGAATAAATAAAATATGAAAACGTGCAATTATTGAGAAAATATTTTCATTTAAGTCAAATACTCCCTCTCTCTCTACCTCTCTGTAACCTGCTTCGTTTAGCATAACGATATATCCTCAAAACCGATATATCTGAAATTTGTATGGATCTGGTATTTTCAAGAATTGCCGTTAGATATCAGGCTAGTTAGAGTTGAATAATATTCTTTTCTTCACTAGTGAGAAAAAGTAACTGTACTTTTTTTTTTATTAAAACTAGTAACTTCGCACAATATTTTCGATTTAATTATTGTCATATTGCATGATTTTAATTACACGATTGCTGAAAAAAAAAAGCGAATTGCTTTGACACACTTGTTCAGATGCTAGAATCGCTAATCACGGTGTGCGATTATCACACTTCCCGTCACTAATAAAATAATAAACTGTTTTTAAGTAACATTTAAAAATCAAATTTTTAGTATATTATTTATATTGATATTTTAAACAAATTTCTCAGTTTATTGTAACAGTTTGTCGCAAATTTTGGTTTTAATAAGTTTTTAGCCTTTATTACTTTGTCATTGTTCAATATAGAAGTAGTTTTAATGTTCCACACAAACAATACTAATTAAAATTCAGAATAGAACCGTCTAAATGTTTGTAATTGTTAAACATTCCTCCTACATTCTCATAAAATTGCTCAACACGTATGTGCACTATTTCCTAACTCAGAAGTATCTTCTAGTATTAAAAAAAAGATTTATGATACAAACGTTAGTAATATTATTTGTTATTATTAATTGTTTGGAATAAAAGTTTCACGCCTACCTCAAACCGATTTCAGATGATAAAAGAAAGATTTATTTTGTATAGAATATTTTTTCCACTTTATTTAATATTCTGTATTCATTATTGGATATGACTCGATAGAATTATAAAGCTATTGTAGTACTATCTCAATCAGTACTTCCAAAATTCATTCTGCTCTTGTCCTCTTCATTTCCGGCCACTCTTATTAGTCATAACCCCAATTTCCTCCTTGTGCCAATTTAATAACTAGGATACAAAAAAAAGAAAAAAAATCTGCTGTGAAACACTCACTGCTGCAGTTCACAGAATTATAATTGACAAATTTTCTACCAAACTTATCATTTTTTACTTTCTCTTACTCCAAGTAAGAGGAAGTATTGTAATCGTGCCAAATATTCGATATCGAGTTTTCATCGGAAATATCTGTTTTGAGGTCCCCTGAGTCCAAAAAAAGTGGTTTTTAGAAAATGGTCTGTTTTTTGTATGTGTATAGCTCAAAAATGAAAAAAATCGTAGAAAAATTCAAACTTGATATTCCGTTTAGGTATCACCATGGTATCCGACAGTAGGTCATCTGGCAAAATTCCTCAACCGGAAATACCACTTTACTAAATGTTTTTTTTTCCCCACTTTTTTTTGCGATTTTCTCAAAAATAGGTATCGACGATTTTTCTTTAAACTTAGTAAATCAACCTACACATACAAAAATCTATAACTTTTATCTGAAACATTTCTGTGGAAAAATGCATTTAAGGGCACTTTTAGGGGAGAGATTGGGGGTTAGGTTTTTCCACTAAAGTTTTATTTCAGTTTACTATACAATTCTGTCAACTAAATAATATTAATTAGAATTAAATGTGTTGTTGTAAATTCCGAGTTTGAAAAAAATCCGGAGAGCAGAAGTGCATTTTTTACTGAAATGTATTTTCTAGTTTTCTGGTATATTCTCGAAAACGGCTCCAACGATTTTCTTTAAACTAAGTATGTGAACTACACATATTAGGAGCTACAACTTTTATTTGTAACATTTCTTCTGGTAAAGTCATTTAAGTGGGCTTTTGGGGGTGGGGGTGAGGATATGTTTTTTCTTATGCGCTATCATAGTTGGTTATACACTTCCACCAACCAAACAGAATTAATTAGAAATTAATTGATGGCTAAAATTCAGAGTTTGAAGAAAATTAGTAAACCGGGAGTGCGCTTTTACTGAACAGGTTTTTTTTTTTTTTTAGTTTTCGACGAATTTCATTAAATTTGGTACACTAACTATAAAGTTTGTCAATTATAATTTTGAGAACTGATGTAAAAGAAAGTTGTGTGAGTGTACCGCACCAGATTTTTACTTAGTGTTTATTTGTCTTCAATTATATCAATAGCAGAATCTAATGATTCAATGACAGAATCATCTCTGCAGAATCTAAACTTGATGATGTGACTTTTTTAAAGGAAAACTTAAACACAAATGTTTTCCAGCTCCATATCTACCACGGTTACGAAAAACAACTGGTTTTTGTCATATTAAGATGCAAACTCAGATTCACCTATCCACCTATCATAGGAATTTTGGAGCTATAAGATATTTTTCTGTAGCCACTTAGATTTGCCAAATTTGACGCCTCTCTCCCTTTCATTGGTCTTGAGCCTATTGTTGGTGTGTCTTTAGACACATGTCTGTCAAACTTCCATCATGTATAGTTTCACAGCATTTATCCCTACGGATGAACTCAGTGGGTTGTCGGGTCTTCGGGAGTCCGGCACAAAGCTATTAGTGAGATGTAGGTGTGTCTTTCATGGACCATTTTTAGGCACGCATGTGATATACGCGTTGTGATGAACTTAAGTTCAGGACTTTTTGGTCAGAATAGTATGGCTGTGGAAGGGCTTAGGCTAATTCTCTTTAGGATTCTAGCCCGATTTTTTCGGACTATGGTGAATCTTACGTGTGTGAAACCCGGCTCTAGACTCTTCTTCCAGACCCTGTATTATTAATTTTCTTAGTAGGGTAGCTATATGGGCCTATATATGGGGATAGCGCAGGGTTTGGTTGCCCTCCTCTTTTTTAAATAATAATAATAATAAGCAATTTGGCTTCTCAACGAAATACTTTGAAATATAATTTGTGAATATAATACAAGCATTACATTCACCAACAACACATTTCCTGGAACCATTTCATTAGCATGGACCATTTCATTGATTATACAAATATATGGAAATTATATAGAAATATCAGAGATATTTACCCGTGATAGCCTGTTTTTTTTTTTTTTTTTGTGGGTCATCAACCGGTTTCTGGCGTTCGCCTATCGTCAATGATGTTTTGTCAAAACATTGTGATAACATAAACTTGCACACCCGCCAACTTAATTGATTACACACGCCAACCACAATTATATAGAAATACACTCTATTCTATAATATGACAATTGCTTGAATCATGTCTGTAATTACAAACTATATAATTTGTATGCCTGTTAGTATTTCTTCCTAAAATCACTTTATTACAAGACAGACAGGAAATTATAAATGATTTAAAAGAATTTATAAAAAAAATTCTTATTTTAAAAGTAGGTCAGAATTCTGTTTATTTAATCGAAGCAGTAATTGAATACAAAAGAAATATTTACATGAGATCCAAGAAGTTTCAATGAAAAAATGAAAAATAATAAAATTTAAATAAAGTTTATTCTCATTCCTTAAAAAAAAATGCAAAGGCGCCTTTATTACTGGAGTAAGGTTTGAATAGGAAAAAACCAAGTATCTTCCTGTACACGCAAGTATTTTCCCAAGGGATCTTCTTATTCCAAACTTGATGTGTACGTAACAACTTTTACTATCAAACCCGACCTCTCTGACCTGGTATATTGCCTGCTAGGAATTCTTTACACATCCAGGGGAAAAAAAAGGGAAGACAAGACAAAACCATAAAAAAAAAAAAAAAAAAAAATGAGTTGGTTATTCACAGAAAATTATAAAAATTATTTTAATACATTCTAATAGAATATTATATTAAATATATGCATCGGAATATAAGTCTAATGAAAAAGTGTAGGAAACTCATTCTTGATACGTATTCCATTTATGTATCACCTAAAATTTCATTCGATAGTAAGATTTTGGTCAAAATCATTCCAATGACTTTACTAAAGATTTTTTTTTTTTTGTATTTCCAATTTTCTTTGAACATGCCTATTATAATGAATTTGAGAAAGAGAGAATTAAAGATAATGAATTTAGAGAGAATTGATGAAAAAAAAAAAAAAAAAAAAACTAGTAGAGATGCTGAACACTGTATAATAAATAAAATATACCAACTGCAAGTTAAATAGAACTTAGGTAGCGAGAGAAATAATAAAGAGACAGACTGGCTGAGTAATAAGAAGGTAGTTAGATAGGTTGCCGGATGTATTATTGTAAAACTTTGTGCTGAACTGTTCTGCTTTAGCTCTGTATATATGAACAGAATTCACCGTCCCTAGTCTGCCCTAGACGAGGAGTAACTAATGTATGATACATTTAATGTATGCTTCTTCGCTCTTCGGTTCCTATGAATCTTTAATGATTCTGGATCCCATTACATATATCAATTTTATTCGAAACATCTTCCCGGAAAAATCGATTATTTGGGGGAGGGCGTGGGTTCTAATGGAGATGGTAATGTTTATCTTTTCTCTAAAATACCACTTCAGTACAATTTATGGTTATATATAAATTATGTAGTATTAAGATACATTAAGAGCATTGCCAGAATTCCAAATTTGAAGAAAATCTGTTAACCAGAACTGCGTCTGTAACAGGTTTTATTTTTTATTATTTTTTTTTTATTCAATAATTTTCACAAAACAGTTAAAACGATTTTCTTTAAACTTGGAATGTTTATTGCACAGATAAAACGTATCATTTTTATTTGATGAACATTTTCCGAAAAAAAAAAATTAATGTTATTTGAGATTTTTGGAATATCTGTCAGTTAAGATTAAATTTTAACTGTAACCAATAAGGTTTGTTTTATTGAGACAGAAGGCACCGTCACAAAGCTCATCTAGCTATATAATTTTTTTTTTAATTTCTTTTTTTTTTTAAGGAAACCCTAATGAAACGTTTCTAAACATTTACGGAATATTTAACTACAACATTGCCAATTAACGACAAAAAATAGACTTGCCACGAGTCACGACAAAGTAGATGTTTCTAACCGACAAGTGATACTGCAACAAATTATGTTGTCCGCACAAAAATTCGACTTTTGATTTAGTTATCATCAATGTAATTTTTGCGTTTAGCTATATTTTCTATCAATTTCCCGCATAATTGTACAATAAATAATTAAACGATCAGGTGGCTGGTCTTTATTGTGTGGCAGATGTGGGGAGAAGAAGAGAACATCGAGAGAATTGAATTTAGGAATGAGATAGAAATAAACTAGTAGATGAGCTGAACACTGACATAATGGATTGAACACAATAACTGCAAGGACTTAACACTGGTTGTAAGATAATGAGCATGAAAAAGGTAGCGGAGAGAATAATAATTAAGAAAGAGACAGACTGGCTGTGAATTAGAAAGAGATATTGTAGATGATGTTGACTGACTGATATCGATAATTGTCTTGAACTGTTCCCCATATCGCTAGCTCGCCTGTATGTACAATAATATGATATGTATAGTATATAGAATTCTCCCTCCCTAGATTGGTCTAGGTTAGGAAGTAACTAATGTTTGATTAAATATGTGGATGGGTCCGCAATGCTGGTAACATCTGGTATTTTGTCCGTCGTAGAATGCATATACATTTTGTTCCTGACCGTTTTCTATTTTCATCCATCGTCAGAGTAAATACACCAAGTTCGTGTAGAGAATTCACTTCAACGTAATGTTTCTGTTACACTTACACTTGTTGGTTTGTTGATTGTATAAATATATGCGCGGGAGGTTATAAGGTTATGTTACTATGTGTATGTGTGTTTATTGACAAAATCGGATTATTATAAATTATGATTACGCATTAGAAAATAGTGTATATCCATGCTATTTATTTTACACTATTTTCTGTCTAATCATAATTTATAGTAATTGCATTTTGTCATCAAACACACACACATAGTAACAAAACCTTATAACCTCCCGCACATACATACAATCAACAAACCAACAAGTGTGAGTGTAACAGAAACATTACTTTGAAGTGAATTTGCTCTGTGGATGGACGAAATCCGAAACCATCAAGTACCAAATTAATATGCATTCTAGACGGATTAAATACCAGATCATGTTTGATTCTTTGTTCTTCGGAACTTATGAAACTTTAATGATTAGGATCGTTTTTCGGATCCTACGGTTTTTAAATGTTTCGGATCTCATTATAATTAATTCACTCTCTCGTTCTTTTATGGCGAAAAAAGAAAAATATACTCTAAAGTTTGCGTTAAAAAAAAAAAGAAAAAGTAAATTAAAGTCTAAAATCGTTTAAACCAATAAAAATGATAATTAAATGAACTCTTACCACCAAGAAATTTCAAGATCTATTGTCGTGTTGCAGTTCAAGAAAACGGGTGAGAATACTGTGAATAAAAATTATAGTTGCCATAACTTCATTAACATTTGAAGTTTAAAAACAATTTCTTTCAAACCATAATTTAAATTAACAAAAAAAAAAAAAAATAGAAACATATTATATCTATAAGCAATAAATTAAATGTCATTTAATAATATATAAAATTATATTTTCAGCATGTAATTAGTAGATTATCTTGTTGTATTAAAATGTTCAGAGTTTAACACAGGTGTTTCAATTTCTATTACACTATGTTGGTTTTAATCCTACTTAGCCACTCCAGATTTAGCTAATAACTCATTCACAAGTCCTTGTTCCATTTTAACGCTTCATAGGTTTATTATGAAAGTGATTTAACATTAAATTATCTTTATTATTCAATAACTCCTTCTTTAATATGTTTAATCGTGCAGTGATTAATTCATTGGTTATAATTACTTGTTTATTAGTATAAATTAATATTTTATTAATATTATTTTAAAAACAATTATTGTTTTTAAAATATAATTTAAATATTTAATATTTAATTAACATATTTGAATTTATGTTGAAAATTATTTACAATATTGTTGCAACAATAATATTATTACATTGTTGTCCACAAATTAAAAATACCACAAATAAATTTGTGGACAACAAATATTTAAGTAATATACAATTTCTCTAGGTAATTATAAGCTTTATACAGTTTGTAAAAATTTCAGATAAAAACATTGTTAATCCTGTGATAATGGCGTGTGAAATGCCGAAACGTTGGAGAAACTAAATTATAATTTATAATAAAAAAAAAATATAAGGCTGCAATGAGGTTCATTCCCTCAATACATCCAGGAAAATCAAAACATTTATAAAGGAATAAACAGCCAATAAATAACCACAACGCATTCCAGTATAAATTCAAAATTTAAAACCAAATATCAGTAATTGTTTACATAGATATTGTTTAACAAAAACAATTGTTGTAAGACATGCATACCATTTTTTTTTCCCTTAAAATTATTACAATTTTTAGTTGTTATGACATATTTTTATTTATTGGGTTGATGTGTGTGTGTGTGTGTGTGTGTGTGTGTATGTGTGTTTGTAGTAGTGTGTAGTATTGAAAAGGGCTAGTGTGTATGTTGTTGAAGGAAATATGTTTAAGTTTAAAATAAGTTGAAATAAGTTTATAATTATACAGAACCTCTTGCACTGTATGATTCTTGTAGCTAGATTGATTTAAATCACAAATGTTCAACTAAACACTTCTTAGCACATAGACTGTAAGACGCCTGATCCTGGGTGAATACAGAAGAAATTTAAACACTTCAAACAATGCTCCTTTTCCCGGAGGGAGATATTTTAGAAAGGTAATGTTACTGTCTTGCCCAAACAGTTTCTTGTCCCTTTGTCTTCAGTAACATTGGCCTCAGTTTAATAGTCCCTAACAGATTCTAAGTTCATTTCATTGTACTAAAATACACTTTATTTTAAGTTAAAATCACTAACATATTTTCCAAAATTATTTCTATTTTTTCATTTGCTTCTTCCACTACATCTATAACTCCAATTTTAAATTAAGCGTAAATAAGTCCCCCAGAACTCACAAAAAATAATTTTCCTTCAAAAAAAAAAAAAAAAAATGCACAAATAAAACTAATAGATTTAAATAAGTGCAGTTATTATTTACAATTTGAAAGTAAAAATATTGAAGCCATTTTCGATAAAAATTAAAAAAAAAAAAATAATATTAATCAGATACCTATTTTGAAAAGTCCCATTTCTGGTGCCAACGGAGTTTTGCTTAAAAATAATTGTGATGTTAACTGCATAGATTACACTTAACCCTAATAATTTTTAGTTGAATTATTTTTCTAATAATAAATTGATTTTTAGAGTAAAATTTAAAATGTATTATACCGTTTTTGTTTTTTTTTTTTGCTTTCTCTTACTCCTAGTAAAAAGGAAGTATTGTAATCGTGTCAAATTTTCGATATCGAATTTTCACCAGAAATATCCGTTTTGAGGCCCTCTCAAAAAAGTCCCCTAAAAAAGTGGTTTTTTAGCAAATGGTCTGTGTGGGTGTGTATGTGAACAGCATAGCTCAAAAATGAAAAACCATAGAAAGTTCAAACTTGATATTATGTTTAAGTATCACCATGGGATCTGACAGTACGTTATCTGTCAAAATTCCTTAACCAGAAATACCACTATACTAGTTGATTTTTCTCCTTTTTTGCGTTTTTCTTAAAAAATGGCTTTTACGATTTTCTTTGAACTTCGTATATCAACTACACATACAAAGAGCTACAACTATTATTTAAAACATTTCTGTAGGAAAATTCATGTACGGGCCTTTATGGGGGGTGGGTTGGGGTTAGGTTTTCATATAAAGTGCTATTTCAATTTCATAGACAATTCTGTCATCTAAACAATGTTAATTAGAATTGAATATGTTGTGGAAATTCCGAGTTTCAAAAAAATCGGCTGACCGGAAGTGCGTTTATTACTTTACCACTTTACTAAATGTTTTTTTTTTTTTCACTCTTTCGCGATTTTCTAGAAAGTGACTCCGACAATTTTCTTGAAACTTCTTACATAAACTAAACATACAAAGATCTACAACTTTTATTAAAAACATTTCTCTGGGAAAAATTTATTTAAGGGCACTTTTGAAAGAAGGGCGGGGCTAGGATTCCTCTAAAATACTATCATAGTTGATTATACAATTCTACCATCTAAGCAAAATTAATTAGAAATAAATGGATGACCATAATGAGAAAAAAGAACAAAATAGAGTTTCAAGAAAATAAGTAAACCAGAAGTGCGCTTTTACTGAACATTTTTTTTTTTTTTTTTAGTTTTCGACAAACTCCAATCAATTTCATCAAATTTGATACACAAACTATAAAATTCTTCAATTATAATTTTGAGAACTGGAGTAAGAGAAAGTTGTGTGTGTGTTTCATACCAGATTTTGTTTTAATTCTTAACAGCAATTGCGCTAAATTAACTTACACTATAAACTTTGTGTCTAAAATATTGAGTTCCCTGACTTCGTCGTATGGCCGACAATGCTCTTAAAAGCGCTCATGGAATAACCAAAAAAAAATATCTAATTTGATGTGATATTAAATAATAAATTCATTTTCTTTTGTTAATAAATATACATGAATACTTATATAATCTAATATCTTAAGTAGTTATGGTAGCTGCACATTAAATTTAATGTTATACAAAACACAGGTAACTATAGAAGAGATAACACCTTGTTAAAATAAATCATCCATAGTTACAATAATAACAGAGTAACATTATTATTATTATAATATTCTGCTACCTTAAACTAAAATTTATTGCCACTCCAGTAATGAATCAAACAAGCGAGTAATACATATATTACATCTTTGAAAACTAGATTAAGTTCTATTTTCTCGATTATTTATGCAAAAATGATAATAATAACTTTTCCTGCTTTGTATTGTCTTTTTTCTAAACTGCATTTAAGTTTTTTCTGCATTGAGAAAATTGTTAATTATTTTTTCCATACACATTTATGAGAATATGGAAAGTTTCAAGGCGAAAAACAAAATCTGGTTTGAAGCCATTCACACGACTTTCAGCTACTGCAATTCACATTTTTGATTGATTGGTGGTATTTATATATGGGTATTATGTACGAGGGTAATTCAATAAGTAACGAGACAAATCGCTGTAGCTCAAAAACCAATTTATTTTAACAAAAACAAAACTTTGGCTACTCTTCAACATAGTCCCCCAGCAACATTTATACACTTGTCTCACCGTTCTTCTAATTGGTGTATGCCTCTGGCATAAAGTTCTTTGGGTTGATCTCGAAACCACTTTGGGCACCTGATTTTTAACTGATTAATTGGATTGAAAATGTTTCCTCACATACAGCCTCTTTAAGGAATCCAAACAAATGGAAGTCCGATGAGGCGAAGTCGTGGCTGTAGGGTGTATGTGGAAGGATCCCCCACCCGACTTTTTGAAGTGCTTCTTGAGTTAACTGTGCCATTTATGGACGCCCGTTGTCATGAAGCATAACCACATCTTTAGTCAAGAATCCACAACGTTTCGTTCGAAAATCAGGCCTTACTTTGTTTGTGAGCATACCCTATAATACTAGCTCTTGGAAATAGTCATAATAAATAGGCCACTGCGAATCCCAGTGCAGATGGCTGGGTCTTGAATTTCTTAGAATGGGAAAACCCGTATGCTTCCACTCAAGGTTTGGACGCTTACACTGCGGCTCAAAATGGTGCATCTATGTTTCATCACATGTTACAATGATTCTGAAAAATTCTTTTTTCAATTAAACATCGTTTTTTCAACTGTTGACTGATTTGAAACCTGGTTTCTTTCTGGGCGTCCGCAAGTTGTCTTGGAACCCATTTCGCACAAGTTTTCTTGTACTGTTGCTTATCCTAAATAATGTTATGGACAGTTCCAATACTCGTGTACACTTTTTCAACCATCAGTTCAACAGTAATACGCTTTTTGTCCTGAATTAACGCGTTAATGTAAGATTAGAGGATGGAAGTTGCAACTTCAACCGGTCGTCCACTTCGTTGCTCTATTAATTGGATTGAAAATCTTTCGCACGTAGAGCCTCTTTAAGAGGTCCAAAGAAATGGAAGTCCGATGGGGCGAGGTCTGGGCTTTAGGGGCTGAGGAAGAATTTCCCACCCCACTTTCTTTGTGGGCTTCCTTAAGTTGTCTTGAAACCTATCTCGCACAAGTTTTGTTGTACTCCACCTTATTCTGAATAATGTTATGGACAGTTCCAACACTCACGTACACTTCTTCAGCTATCAATTCAACAGTAATACGCTTGTTGTCCTGAATTAACGCGTTAAAGCGAGATTCGAGGGAGGAAGTTGCAACTTCAACCGGTCGTTCATTTCTTTGCTTGTCACAGACACTTGCACGGCCACTTTTAAACTGTTCTACCCATTTGTAAACATTCAAACGGTTCAAACAATGATTTCCGTGCACTTTCAACATTCATTCGTGGATTACACTACCTTTAATACTCTCTGCAACTAAAAATTTAATCACTGAGCGTTGTTCTTCCGAGATGCAATGCTCAAGCGGACTCGCCATTGTTAACTGAATACATTTGAAGTTATGCTAACCAAATATTCTCGAACAGCTGATGAGAAACTAAATACAAGGATGCCAACTTGACGCACTGAAACTATTGTATTGATTAAACAAACCGTTTCTGAGCTACAGCGATTTGTCTCTTAACTTATTGAATGAACTTCGTAGTTATAATTTCATATATAACATAAAATATACATATATGTCCTCAAAATATAATAATATCTTACTCCCAGTAAACCGATTTTCTTCAAACTAGGAATTTCGAAAAACAAAAACATTAAATTCTTATTAATATTATATGAGACGTTAGAATAGCTTTTTAGTGGAAAACCTAACCTTACCCTTCCAAAGAGAAAAAAATCCCTAAATGCGGTCTCGCCTTTGGCGAGCGTCGCAGAGGAAGATCTTCACTACAGCTGTAATGTCTGAAAATATTGCTGCTGACTCAAGATGTACGTATATTTGAATTGATTGAGAAGTGATTAAAGCATCAAAGCCAGCACCTACAACTTAGGATTAAAAAAAATGGACTTTCTCATTTGGATTCTCCATTTGCTAATGATGTTCCTAAAGTCCCATCGGGGGGGGGGGGGGTGAATTAATAAAGAGAACCTCATATTTCTGAATGGTGTTAATAGTCGTTTAATTCTAAAACCGTAACGAGTGACGAAACGTATTAATCGTTTTACGACGCTTTCAACTTGCCAAGAAGATAAGATGACCCGGCCTTTAAACCTCTCCCAAAAAGCGGCATGCTTTGGAAAAAGTGTAGTATACAATTTTTTTCAGAAGTAAGGACTTCGTCAAACGGATAAAAGAGTTAGGAAGAGCGGTGCAGGGTGAGTGGAATTTAAGGGAAGGGTTTTGACTATATCGTAATCGAGAGACATATTTAGGTCATTATAGATAGTGAGATCTACAAAACTTATTAAGGAGTGTTCACAGTTTTTCGAAGCATTTTAGATTGAAGTGAATGGATACACTGGGAATTGGAACGTTTGGTTGTTCCCGCAGTATTAGTACGTACAGAAGTCTTTTTGTTTGTGGTGGAGATTGTTATAGGGGATTATTGCACTACGACCTAAAAGATCTGTTGTGCCCTCCGGAACCTTTACAGTGCACTACCAGCCTCCGAGCAGTGTTTTCTAGACACAGACAACACTGCCTATCACTGGACAGTGAGCTATGAAGAGAAAATTGATGGGCAGCATGCTGGATTCGAACCTCCGCGTTGCTAGTCCTGCGTGCTACCACAAAGCTAACCCCTTCCTTCTCCCTTGGTTTATCCCAATTAACTGGGAATGGAGATCCTGGTTCGTGTACTGTGTTTGTCCTTGTCTCTAAAGTGTAGAGTGCATGTAGTTTAAGTGTGTTGTGTACTGTTCAGATGAAGTGCATGGAGTACTGAGCTATGGTAACCCGTGGGGTCGCTACTCCCGAAGTAACTGTATGCAACAGATATCCCTTGCGGGCTTTCTAGTGTAAGTTTGGATCGTTTTTGTTTAATGGACTTGAAAGTTGTCTGAACAGTATTTAGTTCGAGTCGCTTGTAAGCAGTCTTCATACTAATTGGCAAATCCAGATTGTCTATGAGAGAAATTAGGGCTTAGTCAATGTGATTGGCTGCAGGATTTTTTTCTACCCCCATGTATATATGATATATTTACTTTGATATGGGTTTACTTTTATCTTCCACTGTAGAAGCCAATATTCTAGATGTAGGGATATGTTCCTGTAGAAAACGATAAGCATTCAGGAGTCCCAAGTTTGGGGAAAGGATTGCAGAATAATCTGTGACGGTTTATGTTATGGAATTTTAGGTGTTTTGATGTCTGATGTGAGCTTAGAAGATGAGCAAGGGGTCCAAGTATGCTTTTCTGAAAATCTCGATCATGTATAGGAAGTGTTAGATTGCAATATAAATAGTAGTCAGCAGAAGAAATTCCTTAAGTTTAAGCAACACGTTCTCAAGTCATACCGTATCGAAAGCTTGAAAAAAAAGCGCTGGTATCAACAATGCCTGATAAGCTTGCTGGATTGTAGAATGATATTAACCAGAAACCAAATTAATTATCCAGAATTACGTTTTTGAAGTCGTTTTAAAGCAGTTTTTTTTTAATGATTTCGGCAAGTACTGGGAGTAAACTACTTGATTAATAGGATGAAGTATCTTTCCTAGGAAGAGTATCTTTCTTTTATAATTTTATATAATCTGAACATATAACAATATATAAATAATAATATAACAATATATAAATTTTAATTGTACATATCTAAGAAATCTTCAATATTACACATTGACATACTTTTTAACAAACTCAATAGTATTCATTCTAACATTAAATTCAATATAGAAAAAGAAGTAGAACAATACTATAAATTATTTAGATATCACAATAACACAAAATAACGTAAAATTCAACACAAAATTCTACAAAAAAAAAAAAAAAAAATGCATTACATCTAATATGTTTGTAAATTATTTTAATAACCACCCCAAACATATGGTCAATGTGAAGGGATTGTTATTGATGAAGACAATGGTAAATTTCACAATGATATAATTAATAATATTTACTTAAACTGCCGAATGACTAGTTGATAGAGAGAAAGAGAGAGACAGACAGAGTGGTAGCTTGTATGTGTATCACTAATGATTACTACTGATTTACTCACGCTTGATATGAGGAGCATTGTCTTTTATACGAATTTTCTTGACCTACCTACAATTCGTAGTCCCTTCTAGTTTCTTGTTGAGCCAGTTAGATTTCTTCTTCCCCCTTCCTTATTGAAGTATTTTGGGGGTGCTAGCTGTAGTAGCGGGGATGAAGGTGTATGAGCGGTGGGGAAGTAGATGTATGTTTTTGGTGGGGGAGTAGATGTATGTTTTTCCACTACATCAACAACTCAGCCAAAAAATTTAATACAACGAGCGTGAAGATTAACAGATCCTATCTATTACAAAGATATAAAAAAAACACAATGTTTAATATACTAACTGAAAACGCTTATCCTAAACATATATGTAATAAGTACTTGAACCAGGCTATTACACAGAATGCTGCAAATATTTCACAGAACACCGCTACTCCCTTGATCACTCATAATATTGTACAAACTATAACAGAATCAAACAACATAGGTTAATTATTATTCAATGACACATATTCATATACTCTTAAATAAGAAAATAGAAGGTATACTTAAACAATTTAATATTAATAAAATAAAAATAGCCCAGAGACATTTTGCGTGGTAGCCGGGCTTCATTTTGTGGTCAACCACCGGTTTCGGGCGTTCGCCTATCTTCAGGATGCGTTTTTCAGACAGTGTGACAACACAGACTTGCACAGAGCAAATTCAGTTTTACACACTGACTATTAGTTAAAGTTAAACTAAAAGTAAAAAAAAAATATCTCTGATGCTTTCCAGCTCTGCGGAACTAACCACCACAAGAAATATAGCCCATTTAATTAAAAATAAAATAGTAACTTACCTTCCGAACGTTACGTAATGACCAAGAAACAAATTAAGAATCTCACAGAAGTAGTTTATGCAGTATCTTGCGAATGCCAGCAAAAATATTTGCGAATACACTAAAAATTTTCTGAAAACAAGATTAGAGGAACATCGTAAATCAATTAAATATAAAAACAGTTCAGAAATATCTTTAATCAGAAACATCACAAACTAACCAATCACAATTTTAATTTTGAAACCGCAGTGGTGATTGATCGTGAAAAAAATGTTAATAAAAGAAAAATACTTGAGGCGATGTACGTATTTCTATAAACTTAGAAAATATAGTTTATGATCCGTAAGCAGTGTGCACAAGTTTGAAACTACATTTAAAAAAAATAAACTAACAATAACCTGCTTAGATATAACCTGCATACGCATATGTTGGTACAGCAATTTGTCAGCCAGTTTAAATAATTATAATTATAACACTAAATCTAATTTTAAAATCACATAAACTATTAAACTCAAAGCAGTATTATTAATAATTTGGAGCCACGATCATATAATAATATTTAAATGAGAAACAATATCTGTCAGGTCGCGGCACCTTGGACAGCTTAACTCCGCCTCGCCTTTATTGCCCTTTTTATTACCACACTACTGTTAATCCTTTGCCATTTCCAAACTATTATTTCCTGTTTCTTCTTTCATCGTCCGCCTCGTTCTCGCGCTTCCCCGCATTTTTCCCTCTCTTTCTCTCGTGGTGGTGGGATTGTTGGCACTTTCATCTCTCGGAGTTCGCGCGTTATTTATTTTCACACACCCTTCAAACGTTCTTCATTCCTCTAAAATTACTTCACTTGTCGTCTATATCTCGTCAACACAACTTCGTAGTGACCGCTTCTTTAGTTCGTGGATTCGCCTTTACATTTATTCGCTAAACGCATCGATAAGCGTTTACATTTATTCGCCTACAAATTAATATTCATTATCTCCTTGAGACACAAGACGTCTTTCCTCGCCATCATCTTCAGAATCATTCATCTTCCGCGCCTGAGCTGTTGCAACACCATCAGCCGCTTCAACAGCAGCGTCATCTGCTAGTAAAGGAGCATTCCAATCCTTTTCCGCTCACCTGAGTTTCTTTCTTTCGCCACATACACACAAACACACACTTACGCCACCTCTTGCTTTCTCAGTCCGCCCTTCGCTTCATCAACCTTTCTTCGATTCATCACTCACCTCACCAAAGGGCAAGTCTCATTTTCATTGTTTGACATTATTATTCTTTTTTTTTGTGTTTTTGCCGCTACTCGCCATCTCGCCTTGGGTGTCTGCCGTGCAGACATATCCTTATAAATTAATCACATGATATTACGTCATCAATAGATTAGAAATGTAATTTTCAAACCAGTTAATCACCATCTCGCATAGAGCTAGTGGAACTCAGTAGCGCAAAGTCACTTTAAGCATTTATTTTGAAATAAAAAAAAAATTTTTAATCACTTATAACTCTAATTAAATTACTACTATTTTACAGGCCATAATCTAACAGTATAAAACAGCTTTATATGTAGTATATACACAAAAAATTAATAGTGGCATCACGTGGGTCTCACCTCAAAATTTCTACAATCTGTACAAATAATTTAATACAACCAGCTATAAGGTTAATTGTTTTAGCAATATAACTAATTAGTTTTTTTTTTTAATAATAAGTATAAATCAGACTAGTAATATAGCGTAAGCATGACAACTTGCTATAAACAAGAGGTTTGTAAATCTTATTTGCTGGACATTAAAATGTGTAATATTAAATATTTCTTAGATGTGTACAATTAAAATTTATATATTGTTATTTCAGATTATATAAAATTATAAATGAAAGATACTCTTTCCCTTGAGAATGGCACGTAGAGTGTCGAAACGTCGGGAAATATGGAAAAAATGTAATTTTGTTCTGGAAAAATAAAATTATAAAAGGCTGTAACTAAGGTTCATAATCAAATCACCCTACATAACTTAATATACATTTAAATCATCTCCATGAAAAAAAAAAAAAAAATTAAATATACCAAAGAAGAAATAAAAAAAATAAATAGATAGTGTGATACACTCAAACAACTTTCTCTTACTCCAGTTTTTAAAATTGGAAATGACAAATTTAATATTATATGTACCAAATTTGATGAAATTCGTTGGAGTTCGTCAAAAACTGAAAAAAAAAAAATGTTCCGTAAAAGCGCACTTCCGGTTTACTAATTATCTTGAAATTCGGCATTTTGGTCATCAATTTATTTCTAATTAATTTTGTTTGGATGGTAGAATTATATAATCAACAATAATAACACTTTAGAGAAAAACATGACCCCCACCCCTCCCACACAAAAGCCCCCTTAAATGACATTATCAGGAGCAATGTTTCAAATAAAAGTTGTACCTCTTTATATGTATAGTACACATTACTTGTTTAAAGGAAAATCTTTGGAGTCGTATTTGTGAAAATACCAGAAAACTGAAAAATACATTTCCCTAAAAACGGACTTCAAGTTATCCGATTTTTTTTCAAACTCGGAATTTCGACATTAAATATTTGATTCTAATTAATATTATTTAGATGACATAGTTGTATAGTAAACTGAAATAGAACTTTAGTGGAAAACCGAACCCCATTCCTCCCCCAAAACTGCCATTGAATGAATTTTCCCGGACAAATATTTCAAATAAAAGTTGTAGATTTTTGTATGTTTAGTTGACATACTAAGTTTAAAGAAAATCGACGGAGCCATTATTGAGAAAATCGCGAGAAAGTAAAAAAAAACAAAAAAAAACTAGTAAAATGTTACTTGCGGTTGAGGAATTTTTACTGATTACCTACTGTCGGATCTCATGGTGATACCGAATCGGAATATCTAGTTTGAACATTCTATGATTTTTACTTTCTTTTACTCCTAGTAAGAGGAAGTATTGTAATCGTGTCAAATTTTCGATATCGAGTTAACACCGGAAATATCCGTTTTGAGGTCCCCTGAGTCCAAAAAAGTGGTTTTTACCAAATGGTCTGTGTGTGTGTCTGTGTATATGTATGTATGTGAACAGCATAGCTCAAAAAGGAAAAACCGTAAAAAGTTGAAACTTGATATTCCGTTTAGGTATCACTATGAGATCTGACGGTGCGTTATCTGTCAAAATTCCTCAACCGGAAGTAAGACTTTACTAAATTGTTTTTTCACTTTTTTTGTAATTTTCTCAAAAATGGCTCCAACGATTTTCTTTAAACTTGGTGTATCAACTACACATACAAAGGTCTACCACTTTTATTTAAAACATTTCTTTGGAAAAATTCATTTAAGGGTACTTTTGGGGGGAAGAGTGGGGTTAAGTTTCCCTTAAAGTGGTATCATAGTTAATTATACAATTTTCTATCATCCAAACATAATGAATCAGAAATAAATAGATGGTCAAAATTCCGAGTTTTAAGGAAATTAGTAAACCGGAAGTGCGCTTTTACTGAACAGTTTACGACAAATTTCATTAAATTTGGTACACAATTCATAATAACATTTGTCAATTATAATTTTGAGAACAGGAGTAAGAGAAAGTTGTGTGAGGGTTTCACACCAGATTTTTTTATTTTTAAGCTATGCTGTTCACATATATATCATGGGACCTTAAAATGGATATTTCCGGTGAATACTCGATTTCGAAAATTTGGCACAATTACAGTGAATACTTCCTCTTGCTAGGAGGAATAACAGGAAGAAAAAAATCAAAGAAGAAATATTAAAAATTGTTTATAGAGATTACAAATTAACAACATATATGAAAAAAAATTTTATAGTCGTATTTATCCAGAATCGCTTTTCTTTTATTATAAACAAAAACTAATTCTCTTACTATTTGTGTTTATAATTCTCAATTTTCCTTTAGAGAGTTGATTTGTTGGCAATAGGGGAATTGCGGGTTTCCAGTTTGAGACATAAACTGTTAGGTTGAAATCCTCTAGGATTTTACATGGAATAGATTGTTCCTCTTAGAAACCGTTGATTATAATTATCTCTCAGGAATCACTGCCTTTATTTATTATACTCTTCTCTTCGTGTTTCTTTACAGTATATTAAAGGGTTAAATTTGCTTCCATTTATTATTTATATTACATAAATATAATGTTTAAACAATAGTTACTTCTCACTCTTTTTACTAGGAATTTTAAATTTACCGACTTTTTCATTACCGGTAATTTTTATTTTTTTAGAATAATAAATAATACATTTTTACATATTTCATTTTTTTGTAATAATACATAAATAATTTGTTAGAATAATACATATTTTGCACAGTCTTAAGGCATAATATTAGGATCTTGTAATAGATTATTTGTATATAATTATTTTAATAAGTTGTTAGAAAGTAAAAAATTTATTTAAGGTTCAAAGTTTATTGTTATTTTACAATAATATTGCATATTAATGTCCTGTCATAATGTGGTGTATTCAAAATTGCTATTAATTTAAAAAAATACGTGAAATATTTACATATTATTATATTTAAATATTAAAAAAGTAGATATTTACTTACTCTTTAAGAAAAAAACGTTGAGTGTAATAAAAGATTTTAAACCTTTAAAAATCTCAAAAACACTGCAGAGCACATATCACATATGCTAACTAGTAACTAGCGCTTTCTGTACGATTTACAGCAGCTTTCAAACCCAAGAAAGTTTAAATTAAAATTAAACAAAAAATATCTCACATAAAATTAATAATTAAGTATATTATTGCTTACACTTACCTGTTTTTTTTATTTTTATTTTCAATGTCCCTTTAGCCCTTTTAAATATCTATAAACACCATATTTTCTACATAAAAATTTGTAGTAAATTTACCGAATTACCGAATGGTTTTTTTGTCAATTAATCGGTTAACCGGTAAATCGGTAAACCGTTATACAATCCCTACTTTTTACTCTCTCTTAGTGCTGTTTGAGGGAGTTTTCACCGGAAATACATGTTCTGAGGTCTTCTGAGTCCGAAAATTAGTCTTTTAGATATCGGTCTATATGAATACAGCCAGCATAATTTAAAAAAAAAAAAAACGAAAAATGCAGAAAGATGGTAGTGTAGTGGTATTATTGTGGGATGGACAGAGAAAACTGAAGAGTAGAAAATGTACACTGACTGAACACTTGAATATGTTGTTTGAGTAAACAGAGTACTGCAAGGACTAGCAGAACTGAGTAAGCAAGAATAACAAGCGTGAGAGAATGACCGACTGAACTGGCAGAGAGTTATTGATGATGTTTTCCTGATGATTGTGAATCACTAGCGTTAATTATTAACTTCTCCTTCCGGTTTTAGATAGGCGGATCTCGACTCTCCTACGGTTAGAATTTGAATGGCTTGTTGAAGGGAGATAGTCACGTCTCATGTGACTTACCGAGTGATGTAGCTTGTGGGCGGTAATTTATGATTTAGCTATAGGCTAGACACTCACCGGCAATTCATTATAGTAGACAATCTACCAGTTATGGTCAGTCTTTATGCGAACTGGGATTCCAGCTATTAGGAAAACAGCATCCAAAGACAAATTTCTATCTCAAATTAATACCTCCGGTTCAAAATCTTGCCCACCATGGTCAAGGTTCCTTTATAATTCTATTAACTATAAATTACCCTTCACCTCGAATGTTGGCAAAATATCTTAAATAATGTTCCTTCTAATTCAAACTTTTAAACCAAACCTGCGAAAAATTAAAAACAAAAGCATAACCTTCATCTACAATTGGGTTTACTAAACTGAGATGTTTTAATATAAAAACTGCTAGAATTTTGGAAGAATTTGGACGCTATTGTTCGGTTTACACTCATACAAACATATACAGGTATATATATATAAATATATCCATATCCATTGACCGATAATGTAACACCTCGTAACTGTAACTATAAATTGAATGTGATCTTTTGCTTGGCATCAATTTTAAGCTTTCTTTCAAAATATCAGAGACATTTTCCGTGGTACCCTGCTTCATTTTGTGGTCATCGACCGGTTTCGGGCGTTCGCCCATCTTCAGGATGCATTTGTCAGATAGTGTGATACACAGACTTGCACAGAACAAATTCAGTTTATACACTGACTGGTCTTTTTAATTGTATTTTAAAACTAAATTCTTAAACTAGGTCAAAGGGATTGGAAAGGAACACGTGTTTGGGTTGTGAAAGGGGCAAATTTTCCTTAAAATGGAAACAACACGTGGGGGTCAAATTTTTAAACTCGGTTGTTGGAGGGAGAACCGAGTTTAAAAATTAGACCCCCACGTGTTGTTTCCATTTTAAGGAAAATTTGCCCCTTGTGAGTCGCTAGCGTTAATTCTTAACTTCTCCTTCCGGTTTTCGTAGGTTGTTAGATAGGCGGATCTTGGACGCGGATAGGCGTAGGTTGGAGGGAGATCAGAGTTTAAAAATTAGGCCCCCACATGTTGTTTCCATTTTAAGGAAAATTTATCCCTTTAACAACCCAAATACGTGTTGCTTTCCCACCCAGCTACCATGACCATACCTCCCTTTGACCTACTTTAAGAGTTTAGTTTTAAAATACAATTAAAACACCAGTCAGTGTATAAACTGAATTTGCTCTGTGCAAGTCTGTGTTATCACACTGTCTGACAAATGCATCCAGAAGATGGGCGAATGCCCGAAACCGGTCGATGACCACAAAATGAAGCAGGCTACCACGGAAAATGTCTCTGATGCTTTCCAGGTCTGCGGAATCACCTCCACAACAGAAGCAATTTCTTCATTTCAGATTCATAACGGGGGGGGAGAACTAATTGGCCTTTTATTGTAGTTCGATCTATTAACTTCAGTTTTATAAGTAGTATTAGCCTTAGGTAGTGGGGGAAACAACTGTTCATTACTTAGCGAGGTATTACCACTAGCGCTCCTAGCGTAGGACGCTCGCTCAACTCTATCTTTTGCGTCATTGTATGACAAATTCTCAAGAGCCATAGTATTTTTAATATTTTTTTGTTTTGAAAATTCCGGGCACTCTTTACGTGACCTTGACGAATGAAGCCCGCCACAATGTATACAAGTTATTTGGCCCTCAAAAGTACACTCGTTTTTATCATGTTTACCTTTGCACTTTTCACAAATAGTGTCTCCCTTGCATTGCTTACTGATATGGCCGTATCGTAGACAACGAAAACATTGCCTAACACTTTGAACATAAGGTTCAACAGGGCATCTGACGTAATGTATATAAACATAATCTGGCAATGTTTGGCCTCTAAAAGTTAGCAATATAGTACCAGTTGGAATATATTGTTTAATTTCTTTACCATTTTCAATTTTATTTTCCCCAACTCTGTTAAACCTTTTTGCATCCACAACTTTAAAAGTAGTGCCATAATCATATTAAAGTGCTGAAATAATTTCATTTTCAGTTAGTGTGGTATCAACACCCCTTATTATACCACGCCTTTTCAATAAAAATTGAGGTATATATGCATCAAATCCTTTATTTTTCAATACTAAAGACGAAACCAGAGATTTGCAGTTATTGCATTAGACACAATCACTCTTATTCTATTTCTACCCATACGATCTATTCTCCTCACATTATTACCCATATTAGGATGTGCTTCATGAATCATTTTCCCAATACTCATTGGATGAATTCTGGAAATACCCTTAGATTCCTTATTTAGACTTTCCAAATAAACATGAAAAGGCCCAATATCCCAGGTCTGATAAAATTCTTTTTCTTTCACAACATCATTTGAGTGCGTGAGGTTATCATTAATTTTATTTGATTCACCCATTTCTTTATCCATTAGTAAATTACCCTCAAAATATTCCATTTTTTCGTTAACACTTTTATCTGGTGGTTTTTTGTCGGGAGGTATTTTTTCAGTTAACTTTTCAGCCATCACAAAAACTCACAAAAAACTGCACTATGACCAACAACGTTGCAGAGACACACACACAGTTTCACCTCTTCCACTGAATGTTTAAAATAAATTTAAACTTTCAAATATTAGTCAGAATAGATGTGCACACTAAAATAGCTAGAAGTGAACTCTAAAAAACACTTTTAATAACTTTAAGAAGATAATAAACACGGAGAAAATTTTTTGTGTACATTCACTATTTTCGCGCCCAGCTGATTCCGCAGCTTTCTCTTAAAATTTATCATTTTCTTTTTTCTTTTTTTTTTCCTACGTCATGGCTTCGGCTACTCAGCCTTCTACGTCGTGTGACCCCAGTATAAAAGAACATCGCTGGCGTTCTTTAGGTGGATACACAGGAGGCACGTGAGAACAATCTCGGACGCGAACAATTTCACCCTCCCTCCCCCAAATCATTTTATTAAAACGTAACATCTAACTAATTTAACATGAAACTATAAATTTCTCTCTCACCGAAGTAATTATAGTTTCATTTCAGTGCAATTAACATGTTGACAATATTTCAGTATACTATTAACAAGCAATTAACTTGGCAGCCACTTAATAATGCTTAATTATCCATATGCATATGTTTGGTCCCAATTTATGGGAAACCTTGTGCAGTAAGTTTTGATTGATGCTATAAATAGTTTATTATTAATTAATCATGCTTTAATTAGCTTTAAAATAGCTTAATATCTATTACTTACAACTGAAAGATAAGTGTATGTGAAATTAAATTTATCCCATAGAGTCGAAAAATATATAATTTTTTCATATATAACATTCATCTTAAGATTCCCTGTTTTTAAGGGAAAGTGATATTATGTAAATTATTCACAGTTGATGAGAATATGGATGATATAAAATTTAATGAATGCAGAGTGTACAACAGATTGTCAAGCCAAATATATAGGCGATATGTAGTAGGAGTGTTGCAAAACAACTTGTGTTCTTTATTTTATATATGTTCAAGCCAATGAGGTTCCACAGAGTATACCCTTGAAACTGAAATGAAAGATTTATTATTACTTCCATAACAGGGCTACCGATATCAATTTCTTATCTCTACCATTGGACAGCGCTATTAATGCAAAGGACTGCTCATCTGACACTCCCTAAAGGATTCTAGCTCTCGTATAGCTACCAGTTTAAGCAAGAATTTCCGGTTAGTCACAACCCTGCACGGAATACTTATAATTCTTACAAATGTGCGCGAAAATATAATTGGGGAATATTAAATTCCACTACATAATAAGACCATATAGCGGCATATTCACTGCAACAGAATATGTAATACGTGTTCAACATATATTCTAGTTCTCTAAAATTCATTCTCTCTCTTCTCACATCCATATATTAAGCTAAAGGAAATAATTAGATTAGATTAGATTCTTTTAAGGGATAGTGCACTGCGACTGTCAGGTCTGTTCTACGCGCGGAGCCTTCTCATATTATACTACTGCCTCCGAGCAATGTACTCTAGTTATAGACAACAGTGATCTGCAGAGGCTCCTAGATAGAGAAAATTTAAGGGTAGCACTGGATTCGAACCCAGGATCTTTGCTTGGAAGTCCAGCATGCCCCCACTGAGCTTGTGCCCTTCCAAAAGAAAATAACATTATTATTCATATATTATTAAAATAATTTATATTTTAATTTACTTTTATAATTACACAAATAGAAATTGACCAACAAGTTTGGATTAAAGAAACATAAATTCCATTTTTATCTATTTATCTCAAAATTGCCCATCATTCTAATATATATATTTATTGTTTTGTATATTTACTTAGGCTATTATCAGTATTATGTTAACAAAACTGTTATAGAACATGCAGAAACCATTATAAATCACATATCATTTACATTCGTTTTTTTCAAATATATTTTCTACATATATTACCAATAATATTAATGTACTCCACCCCACCCCTTAGTTTATGAAATTAGTTTGAATGTGTAATGTGATGGTGTGATGATGTGTATTTGTAGTAGCACGAGCGGTGTTGTAGTAAAAGGGGCTTGTAAGGTTGCAAAAGAGAATAAAGTATTAGTAATAATCAAGAAATCACCACTGTTAGCAATTAATATATTCTGTTAAAATAATAACTACAACTTATTTGATATTATAAACTTATTTAATTTAAGGTGAAACTAGCACTGATACTAAGAGAGCGATTCCTGAAGTGTTCTGGCTTTGGAAGCAGAATTACGACTGTCTTGTTTGAAGGCAGAAGTCTGACTATTCTTGTTGGAAGGTAGAGTACAGCCTGTTCGAAGGAATGCACTCTAACAAAGCAGTTGGCCAAGTCGCATTGTATTAAATTTTGTGCCTTTGTTTCCCTACTAGCAATGACCCCAATTTACAGTACCTGACTCTAAAATACACTCTTTTTGAAGGTAAATTCACAGCACTAAGATAATTATAAAATATTAACAAAATACAATTCTGGATACTATAAAATATTCTAAACTCTAAACTATGATTTTTCTATTTCGTTCTTCCACTACAAATGACTGTAAGTTCGCTTATTGTTGATTAAGATTGTGGATAATAAATACTAACTGTAGGTCTGATAGATTGTTAGATCAGTAAACTGAAACGTTGTACATGGCTATGACCGAGAGAGCTAATACCAATAATTTAAAAAAAAAAAAAAATTAATGAAGAAATGGAGATACACAAAATTTATGTACTATAAATGCATTTAACACAGCGCTTTTAAAAATGGTAATGAGTTGATTATAGAATTTGATTATACTGACTAAAACCGTTCCCATAGAATTAATGTAATGTAAACCTTCCTATTTAAGTAATAAAGTATAAGCCGACAATGAAAATATGCCATACTAAGAATTCTAATAACTAAAATACTAGATAATTCTAATAAATGCAAGAGATTTGTTGGTCGGAGGGCTAGGGCTGCTAATATACTAGGAAACTAGTGTGACTAGGGGATATAAGAACTAGAAACTAGCTGTATTTTAAAATAATGTAACGCTGCCACTAGTGCCATCTAGGGGAAGAAGCAGGCACTTAGTTCTCCTCGTGGCCGCTGGGAAGCGCTAGCGAAGCGTTTCTAGATCTTTCTATGGCGGTCTACCGCGGCCTAGAAGAATCTAGAACCTTCTCCAGTTGTATATTTAAGAGAAGAGAACAGCTCGAGTGAATCAATCTTTTTACAAATGGAGTGCACGCTTTTTAAAAGTGAATAAAAAGTGAACTGAGAGAACTTTTGCTGTTTAATACAGTGTGTTTAAGTGTTTATAGGTAATTTATTGTGTTGAACAAATATTGGTGTGTTGTGAGCAGTTTAGTGTGTTTTATCTAAATCGAACCCACATAGCAACTAGTTGTAGTAGCTAATTGAAAAAAACATTGCAATAATATATAGCAAATTACTTGTAATAATAAAATTTGTGCGCTTATTCACTAAATATACAACTTTTCTACAAAAAAAAAAAATAACAAAAATACACTTTAATTTTCCATTGTAAAAATACGAACCTACAAGTTGATCCGCCAATTAACCGGGCCACATATATTTATCGAAATTATTGTCTTGACTACTGGGTCCGTTATGTAACTTTTGGATTTTCATGTGCTCATATTTGGATATTTCACCTATTCAATAATCCCATTATTCATAAATCTGTATTCATCATAATTTTTTTTTTTTTTTTTTGTAAGGGGTTATGCACTGTGACCTAATATATCTATTGTGCTCCCCGGAGTTATTACAGTGCACTGCCGGCGCCTGCCGAACAATGTTCTCTTGCTACAGATAACACTGCCCATCATTGGACAGTGAGCTGTAGAGGAAATAATCAAGAAATACACGAAAATTTCACCAATTTCAAAATTAAATACAAGTGAATTTTAATGGAATTTTGGTCGTTCAACAAACATTTATCATTAAAATAAAACTTGATTTTAGAATTCGATACAAAAAAAAAATATATATATATACTTGATATAAGAAAATCGTATCAAAATCTTTTATTTCTGCAGATTAAAAAAAAAAAAATTGATAACATGAAATCCTTGAAAAGATTATGTAGGTATCATTTGGAATGTCTTTTTTTCTTTCTACCTTGCATATTTTCCAAAAAAAAACGTGGTTGGAACATGTTAAAAATGTTACCCTTGATATATAAAAAAAAATATAAAACAGAAAATGAGAAAATTTAATTACTTATTTAAAAATATTTTGAAATGGGGTGGTATGTAGAAAATGTATGGGATGTTAAAAATGTTATATAACAATATCTTGTTGTTTTGTAGCTGTGAAATTATGTCTTATATAAACACGGAAAACAAAAAGAGAGGAAATTATCATCCTTTATTTCATTTTCTGTTTGGTAGTTTTTTTTTTTTTTTTTTTTTTTATGCATATAAATTGGTTTATTATTCGTGTTCAAACTCATGTAATGATAACAAATTTTGTTGTTTTTTTTTTTTTTTAAGATTATTTATTTCGTTTTTGTTACCGCTTCCTGTGAAACCCCCCCCTCCCCATTACCACAATAGTGGAAAAAAGCGTGTAAATATAAAATATTCATTTTTAAATATTCTGCATTTATTATTAAAAAAAAAATTTAACTAATATTAGATAAATAGGATCACGTGGATGGGTCTGCAATGCTGGATAACATCTGTTATTTTATCCGTCATAGCATGCATATTTATATGGTACGTGACAGGTTTAGGATTTTCATCCATCGTCAGAGCAAATTGGCCAAGTTTTTGTAGAGAGTTCACTTCAACTTAATGTTTCGGTTACACTCACACTTGTTGGTTGTATATATGTATGTGGGTAGGTTATAAGGTTATAAGGTTTTTTTTGGAATTTTCTCGAAAATGACTGTAAAGTTTGCACAGAACCTTATCACTATTAATTGAAACGTTTTGAAAAAATAAAAGAAACAGAAAGACGATGTGATTCTCACTAATTTTGTGATTTCCATCAATTTTACTCAGGTTGGCGTATTGTTATTAATACGCCCTTGCAGGCTACAATGTAATCTCATCTCTACCTGCCGCCTGGGTCTCTTCGACACGTCTATTAGATTCAAGTTAGAAGAAATGAGTATAATATTTGAAGTTTTTAAAAAAAAAATGGTCATTATCTAAACAATTGTACTTAGATAATTGTAATGTCAAAGCAATTTCAAAGCCTTCACAAAATATAACAAAAGGAACGAATAGTTTATAACTAGTGGTCCCACAGCCGGCCGCTGCCTTTTCAATACAAAGGTATCAAAGACAAGCACCGATAAAGCCCTGTCTATTGAACAGAAGCCACCTGGTCTTTGAAAGTCGCCGATGGGCGACCAAATCTGGCCACTGACCTGAATCACTGGTCGCCGACCTAACCAAGGTCGCACAAGGTCCCACGCTAGTAGAGATGTCTCAGTGTGAGTAAGACTAATATAAACTTCGCCTCACTGGAAGAGGGGATCATTATAGCATTATATCATCAATCATTATACCAGTAGCCACGTTATTATATCAGTATCATTTTACAGCAGCAGTTATACTTGAGTTCCAAGCGCGTCCCTATACAAGGTTTTACTTATAATTATTTTCATAGTTGTGCATATTAGTTTATTTATTATAATCATTTTAAATTATTTGTTATTTAACTCCTAAAATTATTTATTTACTTTGATCAATCATATTATTTGTAGTTACCATTAGGCTCATTCTAATTATTGTTTAAATATATATTCTATTTTTATAAATTCAGTGTTATTAATTCAAACAATAACTCTCTGAAATCTCTAAACTAACTTCCGCCTAATAAATTCCTCTTCAAGACATCTAACTTCATACATCAGGAATCACGACAATTGATTCCACTACATAATGAAAAGAAAGTCATGGTGAGTTTTTATACTTGATTTTATTCTTGGAAAAATGCATTTATGAATCAATTATTTCTAATAAATGCATTTATTAGTATTATTTTTTAATTTTAAACTTAATTTAACGACCTAATCAAGAGGGGAAAGCTCTTTCACATAATGACAACGCTCACTCTGAAATACCGATGATTTTTGCTATTAAATAGAATAAACTACAGAATAAAGTCGCTATAAATTTTTTTTTATTTTTATCCAGTTTGAGGCGATAAAGTTCACATAATTTACGTATTCTAAATTGACTCTAGTGGCTTCTAAGTAATAAGCAATAATTACATATATGGGAGTATGTGGATGGGTTCGCAATGCTGATAACATGTGGTATTTTAACCATCATAGCATGCATATTTCTTTTATACCTGACCGGTTTCGGATTTTCATCCATTGACAGAGTAAATTTATCAAGTTCGGGCAGAGAGTTCACTTCAACGAAATGTTTCCCTTACACTCGGACACTTGTTGGTTTGTTGATTGTATATATGTGCGGAAGGTTATTAGGTTATGACAACATGGAATTATTATAAAATATGATTAGATATTAGAAAATACTATATAACAAGTGTTTTGAAGGATACTTTAACTAAAGTAGATAAACTTAAGTTATAAAATATCCTTCAAAAAATGCTATTTATTATACACTATTTTCTATTGCCTAATCATAAATTATAATAATTCGATTTTGTCATTAAACACGCACACATAATTACATAACCTTTTAACTCCCCCATATATATACAACCATCAAATGTGAGTGTAACAGAAACATTACGTTGAAGTGAACTCTCTACACAAACTTGGTGAATTTGCTCTGATGATGGATGGAAATCCGAAACCGGTTAGAAACAATATAAATATTCATGCTACGAAGGATAAAATACTAGATTTCCTAATTAGATGTTTATAAGGCAATGGCCATGAACATTTCATTATAATTAAAAGGCCTGACGATTTTGAAAAACCATAATAAATTTTCATTTTATATATTATTATAACATATATATTGTAATAAAAAAAAAAATCTGGTGTGAAACACTCACACAACTTTCTCTTACTCCAGATTCTCAATTGATAATTGACAATTTTAAGTTTGTGTCCAAATTTAAATGAAATTCGTCGAAAACTGAAAACACTGTTCATTAAAGCGCACACTTCCGGCTTACTAATTTCTTGAAACTCGGATTTCAGCCACTATTTAGTTCTAACTAATTATGTTTGGATGATAGAATTGTATAAGGAACTATGATGCACTTTGAGAAAATCTAACCCCACCCCTACCCCCTAAAAGTGCCTACAAGCAATTTTCCCGAGAAATGTTTTAGATAAAAGTTGTAGATCTTTGCATGTTTAGTTTATATATGAAGTTTCAAAAAGATCGTCGGAGCCATTTTTGAGAAAATTGCGAAAAGTGAATAAATCATTTAGTAAAGTGGTAAAGTAAACGCACTTCCGGTTATCCGATTTTTGTCAAACTCGGAATTTCAACAACATATTTAATTCTAATTAACATTATTTAGATGACAGAATTGTCTAATAAACTGAAATAGCATTTAGATGGAAACTTAACCCCACCCCTCCCCCAGAAGTGCCCTTCAATGCATTTTCCCGGAGAAATGTTTCTAATAAAAGTTGTAGCTCTTTGTATGTATGGTGGATGTTTAAAGTTTAAAGAAAATCGTCGGAGCCATTTTTGAGAAAATCGCAAAAAAGTAAAAAATCCAACTAGTAAAGTGGTACTTCCGGTTGAGGAATTTTTACAGATAACGTACAGTCAGATCCCATGCTGACCTCTAAACGGAATATCAAATTTCAACTTTCTACGAGTTTTCTTTTTTGAGCTATGCTGTTCACATACATACATACACACACACGGACACACGGACACACACACACACACACACAACAGACCATTTGCTAAAAACCACTTTTTTGGACTCAGGGGACCTCAAAACGGATATTTCCGGTGAAAACTCGATATCGAAAATTTGACACGATATTACAATACTTCCTCTTACTAGGAGTAAGAGAAAGTAATAATGTAATAAACAAATACTTTTTAAGACTTTGGTAAAGATAATGAAGTTGTTATTGAAATTTTAACAAAAAATTTATTTTGTTCCACATTGACGT
>JAAEAF010010153.1:0-18650 GCA_011037195.1 Triatoma infestans
TATGGTTACGTCTGACATTAAAACAATACTAGCTTCGAGATACATACATCAGTGGCAATGATTAAAAAGCAAAAAAAAAAAAAAACAGACAAACAGACGTAGTCATAGAAGAACAGAAAAGAATTTTAATTTTCAGTAAAACAATAGGAAAAGCCGGTTCATCAGTTGTTCAGCGTGCAAAGAACAGGTGAAGCATACCGAAATTATTACAAAGTATTGTTTTATTTGGAAGGCATAGTTTGCTTTTTTAATGTTTTTCTTTTTTCTCTCGGAAACCTTTCATCTTTAAATAAAAAAAAAAATAAAAAAAACTAAACTTTGTCAGCACTCTATGAGAGATGCACAAGAAGTCTGTATCGAGTTGTATATTTTATTCTCTCAGTATATCTTATCTATACTACTCGAGCAGCAATGGCTTCCTTCTCATATTCCCCCACCCTAAGGAACTACTCAGTAATTCTACCATAATAAACATAAATAATTCTCTATGATCACTGTTTTCAGTTTCAGTACTACTTACATAGTAGGCGGACAGCCAAGTAAACATTTAATCATTAGCAATTCTATATTTACTGGCGGTGACCGGTGCGATGCCTACCAAGCCTACAGCTGCAATGGAGACTTTATTAGGAATTCCACTGCTCTTTGTAGAGGTGAAAACTAAGGCAATGAAAGCCTGTTATAGAATTAAACAGCCAGGTTTTTGGCAGGGTAAGCGATATGGTCACTCTACCATTCATCGCGAGGAGCTTTTGAAGGTTCCTGTTACAGGTTTTCCCTCTGATAGAATGTTGAAGACTTTTGTTTTCGAGAATTCTTACAGTGTCAGGTTACTCTCTAGGGAAGATTGGTCAAGATTGGGTCCGTCTGGCATGATACCTGATAACTACTTCCGGTGTTACACGGACGGTTCCAGAATGGATGGTAGGTCTGGAGCTGCGGTCTATTTTGAGACCGGAGATCATTTGACAGTATCTCTTGGTGAATGGACCACGGTCTTCCAGACTGAGGTTTATGCTATTCTTTGTTGTGTTTTGGATGAGAGGGTACGTAACACTAACTTAAAAGGTGTTTGTATCTGCTCGGACAGCCAGGCTGCGTTGAAGGCGCTGAGTTCATGTGTCTTCACTTCCAGGTTGTGTTAGAATGTTCCTAAAAGACTGGAAGAGCTTTCTTCTCTGAAGGATGTGCTTCTAGTATGGGTGCCAGGTCACATGGGAATTTTTGGAAATGAGCAAGTGGATAGGTTTGCCAAATTAGGCGCCTCTCTTCCTTTCATTGGTCCCGAGCCTGCTGTTGGCGTGTCTTCTGGCACATGTCTGTCAGGCTTCCAGACATGGACAGCTTCACAGCTTCATCCTTATGGATGAGCTCAGTTGGTTTTCGGCAGTCCAAAATGCTCATCGGGGGTCCAGACAAGGCCATTAGTGAGACGTTGCTGTGTTTTTCCCGGAGCGCTCTCCGGCATCTGGTTGGATCTCTTACTGGACATTGTGGTTTAAGGAGACATCTCTACATAATGGGGCTCATGCCGGATCCATTTTGTAGAGTCTGTGAAACAGAGGAGGAAACACCCATCCATCTTCTGACTGATTGCTTGGGTTGTGAGGAAATTAGGTTCAGGACCTTTGGTCGGAATAGGATGTCTGTGGAAGAGCTTAGGCTATTTCCGCTTAAGGTTATTGTCCGATTTATTCGGACTGCGGTGAATCTTAGATGGATTAGATCCGGGTCTGGATTTTTGTTATAGAACCGGCTTGTTGTTGTTTTTCTTGGGGTAGCTATAGGGGCCCAGTGAGGCTTTGGATAGCGTAAGGTTTCCCTCCCCACAGACAAATAATAATAATAATAATATTTACAGTAGAAAGAAGAATTTCAAGCTTCAATATACAGTTTCACTCAGTTCCTTATGGATGAGTGCAGTGGGTTATCGGCATTCTAAGATGCTCATTGGGGGTCCGAACGGAGCTTTGAGTAGTGGGATCCGATGTCTTTCATGGATCTCTCTCAGTCATCTGGTTGGCTTCCTCACTGGGCATTGTGGCTTAAGGAGACATCTCTATACAATGTGACTCATGCCTGACCCCTTTCGTAGAGTTTGTGAGACGGAGGGGAAACACCCATGCATCTAATGACGGATTGTTTGGGCTGCGAGGAGATTAGGTTTAGGACCTTCGGCCGGGAATAGGATATCGGTAGAGGATCTGAGCGAGTTGTTCCAGACCCAGTAGTTGTTATTCCTTAGGGGTAGCTATATAGGCCCAGGGAGGCTTTGGATAGCTTAGGGTTTTGCCCTTCCCTTCCTTGAATAATAATTCTAATAATACACTTTCATAATATACATTGAAACTAACTGCTGGATCTCTCTAAGAGATAATTCTCAGATTGTTTTTGAGAAAGTATATAAAATCCATAGAGCAGTGATGATGCTGTAATGGTAGGAGAATATGATGCTTGTGAATTGATGAAACACAGTAACTGATTACTTACAATTAAACATAATCATATATTTTTAACGATATACTGAGTAAGGAGAGAAGAGTTTACTGAGAGTAGAGTGACCAAACGAAGAGAGAATGATGCTGACAGCGTTATGAATATAGAATTGTGTAGGGTTGGGTGATGTAAGGAAATATTTCATGCGATATAGCTATAACTCTACCAAATATCTTGAACTTAGAAATGAGGACGCTTGTATATGGTCAAATCAAAGACATTATACGATATAAGATTGGTAAGATTGCTTGTTTACTTACTATTTTGACAATCGGGTTAATGTTTATACCTGATTGGTTTATTTTATTTGATACTAAAAGTCTCTATAAACAAAGAAATGTCTTTTCTTTTTTTTTTTAAATTTAAGGCGCGACAACATCTATGTTCTTTGGCGCCCAGAGCCTGCACAATGCACTGCCGGCTTCCGGGCAGCATATTTTTTTACAGACAACACGTTCCTCACCGGACTGTGACCTATAGAGGCTCCTAGGAACAGAATATTTAAAGGCAGCACGGCTGGGCTCGAACCTGGGACTTCCGCGTGGGAGTCCAGCAACTACCACTGAGCTAATCCCCTTCCCTAAATGCCTTTTATAAACATTGCATTTCCAAGTTCAAAGTATGTAATTTCCCAGTACTATTGGGAACGTTTATATATTCGATGACTTTAGTATACTTTCGACTTAATCGGCTGTAGACTCTTCAGTTGCCGTTCAAGAAATTTTGTTCGAGCTAGATGTTTTGCTTATTCTAACGGTGGGTTAGCTAGTGTGACTAGTAGGTTGCTGAACCTTTCAAGGATCATGTTGAGAGTTTTAACTCCTTAAAGTTGATATATCGATTTATCTTTACTCTTTCAAGTTTATTTGGCGATAGATAGATTAAGCCCTCCGATGATTGGCTTTTTATTCAGTTCCTCCCACAGCTAGGGCTTATGGACTAGAACTGTGGAGTTCAGCCAAACATACGATCTATACAGACACTCTAATCGAAACTATTTCGACAAATAGTTAACGCTCCCTCAAGCAAATTTCACTCTCCATAAAGACCTCAACATGCCTTATATACAACAACTTGCGAAGACAAAATACCTCAAATACCATCATACCGCTCTCTCTTATTGCTGTAATCCATTTGTACAGTCTCTAACCTCTACAACTATCCATGACAATCTTCCACGCCGTTTGAATCGCCAATGGCCCCGAGATTTGACCTTCAGAAATGATCAAGCGACACTACAGCATCCCGTGGAGTGTGCTATCATTGGATAGTTTCTCTCCTCCTGCACTTCACATCAAGATGTCATTTCCCCTCATCCTATTTACTTATTGTATATATATTACTAGGTAAATTTTCAAATAAATTAAAAAAATAAATAAATGGGGGTTAAATTTTAAATGTTATTGTTGTTCAATGTTGAAGTAAGCGCTGTGCTGGACTATAATGTAATCACACTTCTAAACACTTATCCTAATACTTAATTTCTTCTGTTATTAAGCAGGAAGGAAAAAAAAAAAAAAATTGCACTGCGAAAGTTCAGGTAAACTAATCAAAATTCCAGTGGTAGGCTACTTAGACTGTTAACTCACAGAATATTGTAACTTTCAATCCCCTAAGGGTTCCATTTAAAATGTACATCTCTGGCTTGAACTTGGTTCCAGGTATGTAGGTTACACCGATCGATTTATAGACAGACCTTTCTGGGACCCTTTTTACTTTTGCAAAACTTCTAACAGAATCATGAGCAAGTTTGAAGTTTGAAAACTTCTTACTTTCTTTTAATACAAAGTAAAAGAGTAAAATATAGCGATTATGTCAGATTTGTCGAAATTTGTGTTTCAAACGGAAATATATGTTTTCAGGCCCTCTGAAAATATGAAAAAATGTTTTTTAGCGATGGTTTTTACGTGTGTTAAAAAAAATCTGGTGTGAAACACTCATACAACTTTCTCTTACTCCAGTTCTCAAAATTATAATTGACAAATTTTATAGTTTGTGTACCAAATTTAATGAAAGTCGTCGAAAAACTGTTCAGTAAAAGCGCACTTACAGATTACTAATTTTCTTGAAACTCAGAATTTTGGCCATCTATTTATTACTAATTAATTTTGTTTGGATGATAGAATAGACATGTATAATCAACCAGGATGATAGCACTTTAGAGAAAAAAATGACCACACCCTCCTCCAAAGTGCTCTTAAAAAAACTTTCCCCGAGAAATGTTTTAAATAAAAGTTGTAGATCTTTGTATGTTTAGTGTAGATAGGAGTTGCAAAAAAATGGTCGGAGGACATTTTTGAGAAAATCGCGAAAAAGTGAAAAAATCATTTAGTAATGTAAAAAACGAACTTCTGGTTATCTGATTTTTTTATAAACTCGGAATTTCAACAACCTATTCAATTTTAATTAACATTATTTAGATGATAGAATTGTTTAATAAATTGAAATAGCACTTTAGATGAAAACCTAACCCCACCCCTCCCCCATAACTGCCCTTAAATGAATTTCCCTGGAGAAATGTTTCAAGACAGTTGTAGCTAATTCTATGTGTAGTTGAGATAACAGTTTTATGAAAATCGTCGGAGCCGTTATTGTGAAAAACGCAAAAAGTAAACAAACAAACAACAAGTAAAGTGGTACTTCCGGTTGAGGAATTTTGACAGTTAACGTACTGGCAGATCTCATGGTGATACCCAAACGGAATATCACGTTTCAACTTTGTACGGTTTTTCGTTTCACATACATACATACATACACACACACACACACACACACACACACACACACACACACACAACATAGACCATTTGATAAAAACCACTTTTTTGGACTCAGGAGACCTCAAAAAGGATATCTTCCGGTGAAAACTCGATATCGAAAATTTGACACGATTACAATACTTCCTCTTACTATAGGAGTAAGAGAAAGTAAAAAAAATGTCTAAAAATCGAAAAACCCCGCTGCAGGTAGCTTAAACTTGATATTCTGTTTTGTGTACTACCCCCGCATCTAACACGAAGGTTTCGAGCAAAATCCATCAACCGGATGTGCCACTTTACTAAATGTTTTTCTTCCGTTTTTTTTTTTGCGATGTTCTTTTAACTTCATATGCTATCTACCGAGTATATACATAAATATAACTCCCGGAAAACTTCTTTTTTGGCGGGTTCTGAGGGAACCTTTAAACTACCACTTCAGTATAATATATATGGTTTTACCATCTATACAATATTAATAAACTTAGGAACCATTGATAGATTTCCACATTTGTAGAAAATCTGGTTCCTTGAAGTGCCTCTTTAAATAATAAGTTTTTGAGTTGTTTTTTGGGGGAAATTTTTCGAAAACGGCTGCAACGATTTTCTTTAAACTTGGAATGCTCACTGCACAGATATAATATATAAACCTATCACTTTTATTTGAAACTTATTTCCGAAATATAACCCCTTTTAGAGTGGTTTTGGGAGCCTATCGGTTGGGTTTAAGTTTAAACTGCATTGTTGGATATGATTGCCAGAGCGTGCTCTAAACAAATCTGCTCAATTATACCAGTATAACCCCTACCACTTTTTTTTTAAGCCCAACCCAACTAATCATGGTAAATGTTAGAATTTCAAAGAAAATTCGTTAATTAAATTGTACCAATTAGAGTAAGACAAAACCGTATGCATCACGCCCAGACTTTTAAAATTTATAGTCCTGACTTTGTGAAGACTCTCTCTAGGACGTGGTACTAAATATTATAATAACAAAAACTATATTACATAATGTATTTATTACATAAATTAGTGGTTATGTATTGTACATTAGAGTTTAGTAAATTCCATCGGTTTAGCATATTAGTGAAGCTCCTCCTGATGTGTAATTCATCTCCATAAATTGTACGGATCATTTCATTTCCCTTTCTGTCCAACTACATATTTCATACTTTATTGCTTGGGATAGTGCCACATTTCATTTCTGGGCAAAGATTAATTCACATTTGGTTGAAAAAAAAAAAAATCGAAAAATTAAAAATTCTAACCAAATTTGATTAACTGTATCATGTCCGACTTTTGTTAGGCAAAAAAAATCTGGTGAGTGAAACACTCACACAACTTTCTCTTACTCCAGTTCTCAAAATTAATTGACAAATTTGTATAGTGTATGTACCAAATTTAATGAAATTCGACGAAAACTGAAAAAAACTGTTAAGTAAAAGCGCACTTCCGGTTAACTAATTTCCTTGAAACTCAGAATTTTGGCCATCCATTTATTTCTAATTAATTTTGTTTGGATGATAGAATTGTAAAATGAACTATGATAGCACTTTAGAGAAAAACATAACCCCATCACTCCCCTAAAAGTGCCATCAAATGAATTTTCCTAGAGAAATGTTTTAAATAAAAGTTGTAGATCGTTGTATGTTTAGTTTATATAAGAAGTTTCAAGAAAATCGTCTGAGCCATTTTTGAGAAAATCGCGAAAAAGTGGAAAAATCATTTAATAAAATGGTTAATGTAAACGCACTTCTGGTTGTTGTGGTGGTTGGTTCCGCAGAGCTGGAAAGCATCAGAGACATTTTCCGTGGTAGCCTGCTTCATTTTGCGGTCATCGACCGGTTTCGGGCGTTCGTCCATCTTCAGGATGCGTTTTTTAGACAGTGTGACAACACATGCTTGCACAGTGCAAAATGTGTGAAAGTGAAGTAGGCTACCAGGAAAATGTCTCGGATGGCTGCACTTCTGGTCATCCGATTTTTTTTTTTCAAACTCGGAATTTCAACAACATATTTAATTCTAATTAACATTATTTATATGATAGAATTGTCTAATAAACTGAAATAGCCCTTTAGCTAAAACCTAACCCTACCCCTCCCATAACTGCCCTTAAATGAATTTTCCCAGAAAAGTTTTCAAATACAGTGTTGTCCTCTTTTATGTGTAGTGTATTCACCAACACAAAAAAAACGTCGGAGCCATTTTTTTGAAAACGTAAAAAAGTAAAAACAACAGTAAAGTGGTATTTCCGGTTGAGGAATTTTGACAGATATCGTACGTCAGATCCCATGGTGATACCTAAACGGAATATCAAGTTTCAACTTACTACGGTTTTTCGTTTTTGAGCCATGCTGTGTGTATATATACACACAAACACACACACACACACACACACACACAGACCATTTGCTAAAAACCACTTTTTTGGACTCAGGAGACCTCATAACACGGATATTTCCGATGAAAACTCGATATCGAAAATTTGACACGATTACAATACTTTCTTTTTACTATAGAGTAAGAGAAAGTAAAAAGGGATGGAGTTTATGTATGTATACTAGAGTGTGATTTGTATGGCAGCGCCTTCTGTTTCAACCGACAAAACTTTGAGCCACAGTTTAAATTTGAAACCTTAACTGATAGATTTTCCCAGAAATGCCATAGAATTATTTTCTCTAGAAAATGTTTCCCTTAACAGTGATACTTTTTTATCTATGCAGTTAACATTCCAAATTTAAAGAAAATCTCAAAAACCAAGGAATCTGAGAGTTTGTAGTGATTTGTCATTTATCAAAAATATTCTGTGATATTGTTTATGGTAAGTCTTGTGGTTAGGTTTTGAAGAGTGCTAAAGTGTTAGCCGTATTTTTATTTTTTTAATCAACATCAACGGTCATTGGCTCCCGGAGCTTTCTCAGCGCACTGCCGGCATCCGAACAGTGTTCTCTGATTACAGACCACACTGCCCATCACCGGACAGTGAGCTGTAGAAGCTCCTAGGAAAGGGTAGCAGTGCTGGACTTGAACCCGGGTCTTCCGCATGGGAGTCCAGTACGCTAACCACTTAGCTATTCCCTTCCCTAGTTAGCCGCATTATCTGCGAAGAATGCCGATAATATTTGAAAAAAAGCTTGTACAGTTTAAATTTAAACCTAACTGACAGACCCAGAATCCTTCTCAAAAACATTTTTTTGTATCCGGAAAAATGTCTCAAATAAAAGTGATACGTTTATATATCTGAGCAGTGAGTATTCCATCTTTAATGAAAATCCTTGTAGCCGTTTTTCTAGAAAAATATTCAAATAAAGACGCACTTCCGGTTAACCGTTTTTTTTTTCCAAATTTGTTATCAATTCTTCCAATTTATATTAGTATTATGTAGTTGATAAAACCATACATTATTTTGAAGTGATACTTCAGATTTGAAAAACGTTTACAAACGTTTCGTTAGTTTTGTTTAAAACGCGAGTTATATATATATTTTAGCGAAGTTTAAATTTAAACCTATCACCATCATTTTGCACGTTCGGTTTATCGATTTCTTAAATTTGAAATTCTGGTAGTTCTAGTGGAAGAAGTAAATGAAAATATATTTTATTTGAAGAAAATCATTATTTGAAGGATAGTGAACGTTGGCTGGCAAAAGAGTAAAAATGCAGGTTGGTGTTACCACCGTTAGAAGAGAGGTCACAGAACTTAGTTAGCTTTGTCTTTTGCCACTTCTCACAGGGCAGGATTTGAACTCCCAAGAGAAAAAGCATTTTTTCAAGAGAGAGTCTAAAATTCAGCATTCAACCATAACAGTCTAAATTTGACATTCTACCAGTATTATTATTCAAGGAGTCAACATCAGTGCCAGTTATAAGTTAATTCAAATTCATAAATAACTATTTATAGTATAGTATAATTTAGTAAAGTTACTAAATTCATTTAAAGTTAATATATTTATTTTAATCCAGCGGTGACTCTACTTATTTCTTATTACTTCTCTTCTCTTTAAACATACACAAAACCGCTCGTGCTACAATACTTACTAACATACAACACATCATCATACCCATAACATTACAGTGTTTCTGATGTTTCTTAATATTTTATAGGTAGAAATCTATATAGTTTAGAAGTGGTGCTGTAAAAGTAAGCCAATTTTGAATACTGTTGATCCTTCAAATATGGGCTTTCTCAAACGATTTAATTCAGGAAATCTGACATGACTGCCATTAAAAAAAAAAAATAATTATAATTGTTATAAGTTAATAATAATTGTTATATAAAATTATAATAATTATAATGCTATAAGTTTACAAATATAGATAAAATTTAAGCAATTAGGAAACTAAACCAAAAAAATTGAAATAATAAGGTTCCGTTTGAAATAAAAACTCCCCTCTCTATCTATATGTATTATTAGTTAAACACAGTTTCGTATATTTGTAAAAAAGTAGATAGTTACTAACAACCACTCTAAATGAATATACTACATGATCTCTTTAAATCCTTTAAACACAGCCACTAATACTGGCACTGAAAACAGGTGGAATACCTTTTGTTAGTAAAATACAATAAGGCCACTAAAATTTTGAATGTCAACTTTTCAAACATTATTTCTTCATAAGACTGTAAGCACGATAAAATTTTATGGAGGATTAAGCCATAAATAAACTGTTAAGTATTTGCAAATATGGAAATATAGCGGAGCAAAATTAGACGCTCTGTCGAGTTCAAATAAAAGACGAGGTTATTTTTACTTTCTCTTACTCCTAATGAGAGGAAATATTGTAATCGTGTCAAATTTTCGAAATCGAGTTTTCACCGGAAATATCCGTTTTGTGATCCCGTCAGTCCAAAAAAGTGGTTTTTAGCAAATAGTTTGTAGAAAGTTATGTAGAAAGTTGAAACATGATATTCCGTTTAAGTATCACCGTAGATAGAATCTGACAGTACATTATCTGTCAAGATTCCTCAACCAGAAGTTCCACTTTACTAGTTGGTTTTTTTACTTTTTTGCGATTTTCAAAAAATGGCTCCGATGATTTTCTTCAAACTTATTATATCAACTATACATACAAAGACCTACAATTTTTATTTGAAACATTTCTCCAGGGAAATTCATTTAAGAGCACTTTCGGGGGAGGGATGGGGTTAGGTTTTTCTCTGAAGTGCTATTTCAGTTTATTAGACAATACTGTCATCTAAATAATGTTAAATAGAATTAAATATGTTGTTGAAATTCCGTGTTTGAAAAAATCGGATGACCGGAAGTGCGTTTACTTTACCATTTTAATTTTTTCACTATTTTGCGATTTTCACAAAAATGGCTCCGACGATTTTCTTCAAACTTCCTATATAAACTACACATACAAAGATCTACAACTTTTATTTCAAACATTTCTCTGGGAAAAATCATTTAATGGCACTATTAGGGGAAGGGTAGGGTTATGTTTTTCTCTATAGCGCTATCATAGTTGATTATACAATTCTACTATTCAAACAAAATTAATTAGAAATAAATAAATGGTCAGAATTCCGAGTTTCAAGAAAAAAAATTCTGTGAATAAAGGAAGTAATTTAAATCAGTAATAAGATAACATAATGAATGAATTATAAGGTAAGTTGTATCGGTTAACAAGATAACATAATTATAAAATAGACTTATTATACAGATATGTAATTGTTATTGAAACATAGTAACTGATTTATAAAGATCAAGGAATTAACATGTAATTGTAATTGAAAGAATTAACATAAAAAACGAATTATAAATGTCAAGGAATTAATATGTAATTGTTATTGAAAGAATTAACATAAAAAAACGAATTATAAATGTCAAAGAATTAATATGTAATTGTAATTGAAAGAATTAACATGTCAAAGAATTAATACGTAATTGTAATTGAAAGTATTAACATAAAAAAATGAATTATAAATGTCAAAGAATTAATATGTAAATGACATACAATTGTCAATTGGATATATAAACATCGAAAATGAATTATATTATTTGATAAAATCAAAATTTTAATATGTAGATGACATAGAAATGTCAACTGAAAATATATACATCGAAAATTAATTATATTATTTGATAAAATCAAAAATTTAATATGTAGATGACATATAAATGTCAACTGAAGATATAAACATCTTCTATTCAAACAAAATTATTAGAAATAAATAATGGTCAGAATTCCGAGTTTCAAGAAAATTAGTAAACCGGACTTTTACTGAACAGTTTTTCAGTTTTCGACGAATTTCATTAAATTTGGTACACAAACTATAAAATTTGTCAATTATAATTTTGAGAACTGGAGTAAGAGAAAGTTGTGTGAGTGTTTCACACCAGATTTTTTCTCTCATGCTGCTGTGAGAGAAAGAATTGCGAGCGTGTCAAATATTGGAAGATGTATTCCACCGGAAATACGTGGTTTGAGGTCCCTTGAGTACGAAAAGAAAAAAGTATTCCTGGATAATTTTATTTTTAAGGGAGCTCTGGGAGCCCTACCGGTTAGATTTAAATTTGAACTTCCGCTGCAAGGTTTATTAGTTGGGAGTGAGGGCGCTCACATACACTCAGCTATGTACGATAACTCTTCCGCCATTTTTTTTAGATTGTAATGAGAGGAAATCGTGTGGGTGTTTCATAACAGACTAAAACAAAAATTCATTATAACTTACATATGTTACAAAAGCATAAACTGAGCCGTAACCAGGCAGAAGATTATTTTATTTCTTTTATTTTTTTTAATTACCAAATTAAAAAAACTCAACATATAATATAGTGAAGATAGTTGGCGTAACTTCTCCTTTAAAAGATTGAAGGTACATTACACTTGGCACCTCCAGGGTACATGTTAACCTTCCAGAAAATGGGAACAACAACTATCTGGAGATGTGCCGACGTCAGTTAGTTAATCCCCTAAATGGACTGAAAGTGATACTGTTGTTAAGTTGACCAAATAAAGGTTGAAACCTAACCAAGGATAATGTTTTCTAAAGGAGCTTCTCTCCCTATTAACCACAGGGATTGGATGATCCTTTTTTGTCAAGGCTAGGAAAACTAGAGAAGAAAATAACTAATATTGCTCGTTTAGGAATTTCGGAATATACATTTTTTTTCATGTTTTTCATTGCATTTTAGGGTATTTTTTTTATGGCATTTAAAGTGTTTTAATGGTGGATAAGAAATTTTACAGAATTTCTGGCTGCCTTTAGCACTATTTCTGGCTACCACATCACGCTAAAATCTCTTAAACTAATGGTCCATAGGTAAAGAGACAAATAAATACACATAGGTAGTGTAATAAACGAAGTACCATTATTCAACCAAATATCGGTACAATTCCTTCAAGCAATATGCAACTGCTCCACCTCTCTATTAGTTTCTACTTTCTGTTAATCCTAGAAAATTTTTGTTTAGCAAAATGTGTTAACATAATATCTCAAAAACTGCAAGTCGCTGGATGCTCGAACTTGGTATTCCGTTTAGGTAGTTCTATAACACCATCTGACACGAAGGTTTCGGGTAAACTCCATTAACCGGAAGTGCAACTTCACTGCTTTTAATTTTAGTTTTTCGCTGTTTTCAAGACATTTGGTCCCCTGGGGCTTTTCAATTATCCTTTCTCCACAACATACACTTTCGGATATTAACGGCTAGTTCAACTGACAGTTCCTTCAACTGATGTGATACATAAGGCGCTTCCCCACTCTTTTACTTTTCCTTATTTTCCTCGGTAAGAGAGAGGAAATATTACAATCATGTCAAAGTTTCGAAACTAGTTTTCATCAGAAGTAAATATTTTGAAGTCACTGAGAATGGAAAAAATATTTTTAATGATGGTCCTGTATGGGGCTGTGAATGGTCTGTATGTGCCTGTGGATGGCTGTATGTGGCTGTGAATGGTCTGTATGTGGCTGTAACTTTACCTCAATATCTTCTCGGTTTCCCCATGTTTTTCTCGAAAACAGCCCAAACGATTTTCTTTTAAACTACATACAATATCTACAAACATAAATACCTATCACTCTTATTTGAAACAATTTTCCGGGGAAATTTAATTTTGAACGGTTGTGGAGGGGGGAGGGGGAACAGTAAGCATTAAGTTTTCCACTAATGCAGCACACTTTAGTAAGATGATGTTAATATAAGATTCTGACAACTATATTATATTAATATACATTAGAATTTATGGTAGAATTCCTAATTTGAAGAAAACTGTAATCGGAAATTCCTCTTTATAGAACAGGTATTTGAGTTTTTTTTTTTAATTCTTTGAAAACAAATCTATCGATTTCCTTTAAACTACAAACACTAAATGTAGTCACATATAAACCTTTTACTTTTCATTTGTAACATTTTTTTGAAAATAATGATTTTACATAATTCTGTGGAATTCTGTGGCAATAAATTTCAAATATTTTTTGCTTTAGTTTGGTTGGTCAAGCCCAAGCCAAAAATTCATTTTTCCTGGAAAAAATACTTTAAATAAAAGTGATAGGCGTTTATTTATAGTTAGTAAATAAAGTTGAAAAGAAAACTCCGATCTACATTATGAGAAAATTATGAATATTTTAGTGTGTCGGATTCTAAATCAAAAGGAATATCGAAGAAAAACTGATATTCTGCATCTTCTAAAAAAATTACCATTTTTTGTTTTTGTTAATAAAGTTAAGCAAATAAAGTAATATAAAGATAAAATTAAAAATAATGTGGAATTAAAAAATAAATAAAAAAAATCATTATTTACGATGATGTCTCTCTCCTCCTCTACTTCACTAGTCGTCGTCGCCAGCAAGATGTTTGTGTCTTCCGCCACCCCTTACCACCTGTCCGCCGTTTACTTTTATGAAAAGGTATTTACGAAGGTGTTCCAAGTGTAAAAGGTATATACACATATTTTCACGCTTTAAATCAATTAAGTCTGTAAGCATGAACTGTATTTGTGAAGAAGCTCAAGATTTGGAATGTCCGAGATGTACCGCAACCGCTCCATCCAGTCCCATAAACATAGAAGACAAGGAAGAGGTACCTCCAGTGAAACGTTCTCGTCTGGAAATGATGAAGCGGGATCTTTTCATACTATGGAATGTATTGAAAACAGAGCTTTCCTTGAGAACGTTGAAGCTGGTTTACATTCCAGTTGTGTTGCAGGAAACCTCGATATGTCTGATGGAATCGACCAGCAAGACGTCTTCGGTATGGGAGGCATTTCTGAAGTGTCTTGGGAGGAAACGGACTCCTCCTCTATCAAATCATTCGTGGATTGCATGCACGGGTCATTGTCCACCACGTCCTATCCACAAAAAGAAATTTTGAAGTTGAAAACTTTATTGAAGCTTTCAAGAAAAAATTTAGATCAAATCTCTTGCTTGTATGAATTTCATCAGAGATATTTTCCGAGATAGCCTGTTTCTTTTTGTGGTCACCGACCCGGTTTCGGGCGTTTGCCCATTTTGAGGATGTTTTTGCCAAAACAATTTGATAACATAGACTTGCACGAGCAAATCTATGTTATCACACTGTTTTGACAAAAATAACCTGATGATGGGAAAACGCCCAAAACCGGCCGGTGACCACAAAAAGAAGCAGGCTATCAGGGAAAATATCTCTGATCCTTTCCAGCTCTGCATAACAGAAATGAATTTCTAGTGTTTTTCAATGTTTATTCTCAAGACAGTTAGGAGTTTTTGTGATTAAAGTATTTATGTTTGTAAATAACATTTATATTAGTTAACAAACATAAATATACTAAAGCTAGTACAGAGTAAAGAGTTATTGTGTTTTTATATATGTGTTTACTTTTTCTTATTACTGGTTTTACATGAACAGATGCTGCTTACTATACCGGTGGAACGGAAGTAATCTCGGTCTTATAGCTCTTGACCCTCGGTCTTATAGCATTGTTAGGATGGCCAACCGAGCTAGAAACTATATCTCTAACAGTATCATCTTCTTTCCCAAGTGTTAACATCTCTATAGGGAAAGGAATAGCTAAGTGGTTAGCATACTGGACTCCCACGCGGAGGACCCGGGTTCGAATCCAGCTGTGATACCCTTAGATTTTTTCTTCCTAGGAGCCTCTACAGCTCCCTGTCCGGTGATGGACAGTGTTGTCTGTAACGAGAGAACATCGTCCAGAGGCTGGCAGTGTACTGAGAAGGCTCCGGGCGCCAATGCCCATAGATGTTGATGACGCACCTTATATTAAAAAAAAAAAAAAAAAACATCTCTATCGTAATAAACATCCAAAACGTGGATTCAATGTTAAGCTATTATAAATGCAAAACTAGTGTTCAATTAATCACTGCAATTAAATTACATTTTCGCTAAATTATTTTCCAATAATGTTATAAATAATATTTTTTTAATTAATCTCCATCAGTTGCATCGCAAGGCTTAATTGGTTGCAAGTAAAATAATATCAATAACTAAATGCAACGCCAGTCAAGGCCAAAAAGTGCAATGTAAATTAACAAGAAATCAATAATGGGATATATATTACACTGTATGGAAGTGATCAATTTATTCAACTTAGTTGACCTATTTTAGCAAATATGGTACGGTACTGCCATGCCTTCTTTTTGAATAACAGAAATTTAACAAAAATAGAATCTGAATACAAAGAAATTTCTTATGAACGATTTTATCTCCACGTTGCTCATATGAAGTTACTTTTCTTTATTATGAATATTTTTCAGTATGAAATTATTTCCTAAACCCAACCAAAACTTCTACAAATCCTTCTGCGAATGTTATCGAGCAATTAATTTGCTTCTTTTACTCGTGAAAATCCTTGAAAAACTCACTCTCAAAATGACTGTATCCTGTCATAGATTCCTAGAAAGTCAATACAAATCATCAATTTGGATAAATGCAACTTCTCATCCTAAAATTTAAGAAAGCTTTCTTATTGTCGAGTATTTAAAGTCCGACTAATACTTTCTAAACCGCTGGAGTTCCTCTAAGTACCATACTTGGGGCTCATACTCTATACTTAATATCCATTAGACATTCCAGAACAGCCAGATTCAATCACATATACCTTCGCAGAAAGTACTGCAATCTTTTCCCCGATTAACTAAACCCCCTGATCCACATTAACCGAAGAAGTCTAACCTTTCCCATATCTGAGTTTTCAGCTATGCCAATGAGTGACCCTGTAATCCTCACATTAGAATGAGTATCAACCGAACTCAGTCGACTAATTTTTTGTCAACTTCATAAACTAAAATTAACTATATGAGTTAATAAAAGATGTCCAATTTGTTTCTTGAAGTTAAAACTGAGATCTACCAGTGTAGTGATCCGAACTGTCCAATCATGTAAACGTATCTGTCAAATTCAGTATATTGGAAATCAATAATTTTCTGAATTGCAATAATACACTTAATTGATTACTTAATTTTCTATTTGAAGTATATAGAAATTTCAGGTGCCGAAAATATTGAGTTAAGTTCGATTTCAAGTTTTGACTTCCAAGATAAATTAAACTAAAGAATAAGCAAAAAGAATACACAAAGTTTTAATTTTATTTCATTTTGTAATAATATCATTGGGCAACTCTTGAAATATCTATTATAAATCTGACCTTACACAAATGAAATCTAGTTGCCCTGAAAACAGAGATATAAATGTAGAAAGATGATTTGAAATTTAAATGTCAAGTGGAAAAGGGAAGGAGGTTTCTGGATGAGAATTGTCATGGTGACAAAATCAGTAATGACCCTGAATGAACCTTTGACCCTTGTTCACCAATGTAAATGTTCCAAGTGAGATTAGCCAACACAAGTTTATTAATATATTTTTAAAATACATTATTCGAGATAGATATGGATATGACATCAGCGGAGTACAGATGTCAAAGTAGGTTCAAAGTGAGCAAGGTTTAGAAGGGGGGGAAGGGAGGGAAACGACGTACTGAACTAAATAGGGACTTTTCAGAGGTAGAGTTGTGCAGGAGGGAGATTGAGTTAGGGGGGGTTATAGTGAGAATAGTGCGAACACAATCGATATAAACTGTAAATAGGTCAGATAGTAGTTGTGGAAGTCGGTCGGTCGTCCCGACACACACTAATGTAAGGGGATAGGACAAGGGAAAAAATGTTATTGGCAAACAGTACCAGCTTGAAAACAACAAGCCAATGTTTCAAATATCATATTTCATTTCCAACATTCTTTTCTTTAATTTCCATTAATAATTATTTATTACTATGAAAAAAGGTTTATAAAATGAATGATGATTCTTCCTTTATACAATGACATGTCGCGGTAACGTCCCACTTTAGAGGCACTTTTTTTTTTTTTACTCTTCTGATATGATCAGTATTATATTAAGTTTCATTTTATATTTCTTTTTTCTTGTTACTTTTGTTTGCTTACATTCAAATGAACAGATATAATTCTGAAAGAACTATCGATTATAAAGTGGTTCTCATTAATTTGCACTCTGGCATTTTCCATTCCTTTCACTGAACACCTTACATGTAACTTTAATAGTCGAAGTATCATGATCAGAATATACTTTCAAACGCCGGGAGAAAACATGGTAAAAGGCATGGACTGCAAAATGGGGGAGGGGGATGAGCGGTTATAGGTTCGATTCCCAAACTTAAGTTTGGTTTTATAAATGTATAATCAAAGAAATATACAGTAAAGTGTGTTTACTAATCAGCTCCTATCATTGCATTTGATACATTTTTACTGAACAAAAGCCGTCAGAAAAATGTTTAGCGTTACTTTACAAAATATACTTTCAAGTTTCCAATTTTTGGAAGGGACATCAAATATTCGGGCAAGGATTAGCTCAGTGGTAGCACGCTGAACTAGCAACGCAGTGATTTCGGGTGTGAATCCAGCCGTGCTATCCTTAGATTTTCACTTTCTAGGAGCCTCTACACTGTCCGGTGATGGGCATTGTTGTCTGTAAGAGAGTACACTGTCCGGAGGCCGCCCAGTGCAATGACAAGGATCCGAGCGCAAATGGCCATAAATGTTGCCGTGCCTTAAATAAAAAAAAAAAGTGTGAAACACTCACACAGCTTTCTCTTACTCCTGCTCTCAATTACGTCAATTGGCAAATTTTATACTTTGTGTACCAAATTTAACGAAATTCGTCGAAAACTGAAAAAAACTGTTCAGTAAAAGCGCATTTCCGGTTTACTAAATTTCTTAAAACTCGGAATTTTGGCCATCTATTTATTTCTAATTGATTTTGTTTGGATGATAGAATTGTATAATTAACTGTGATAGCACTTTACAGAAAAACAACCCCCCCTGAAAGTGCCCTTAAATGAATTTTCCCAGAGAAATGTTTTAAGTAAAAGTTGTAGATCTTTGCATGTTTAGTTTATATACGAAGTTTTAAGAAAATCGTCGGAGCCATTTTTGAGAAAATT